>PVJL010006913.1:62151-85068 GCA_004026885.1 Lyroderma lyra | reverse complement strand
GGGGAAAGCAAGCAGGAGGACAGGTGAGACAGCAGGACAGGTGAGGCGGGCCCTGAGGGGGGGGCGGGTGGGAGCCAGGTGAATGTACGGTTCTCGGCGGCCGAGGGGGGGGCGGGCGGCAGGAGGAGGCAGAGGGCTGCGGAGGAGGAGCCCCCCAGCAGAGAGCGGCGAGCTACTGACCGCGGCCTTCTGACCAGGACCGGAGCAGGGCCCCAAGCCCCCGGGCCTGGCGGGGGACGCGCTTCTCCCCACGCACTGTGCCTCAGCTGCTCCAGCCAGCGGACCCCACGGCGGAGAGGTGAGTGTACCCCACTTTTATCTCCCGGCTCGGGGTCTCCCGGACTCCAGACTACTGCAGTGTCCTTCGTCCGTCCTGTACGTGGGACCCCCCCACACACACACATACACACGCTTGCAGACCAGATTCCCACCACTTCCCTTCCCAGTGCCCTCCCAGTGCCGCGGCTCGCTGGAATTGATTTTAACTGGGAGGAAAGGTAAAGAAGGAACTACGGCCGCCCTCACCCCGGGGCGGAGGGTCCCCAGAAACTTTCTGTGCACTTCTGGGATCAGACAGACGGGCGGCTCCGGGATGGAGAGAGGTCGAGGCAGCGCCGAGCGTTCCCCCAGTCTCCTTCGTGACTTTAGGGGAAGACCCCCGACCCGACCGAGTTGAGGGAATGGAAACGCTGACGGACTCTAACTAGGACAACGCGCTCCCCCCCCCCGCGCCCCCTGGCGCGGTGGGTTGGACCCGGGCCAGTTGCAAGAAGGGTGGGGGGGTAGCGCAGGAGGAGCGGCGGCCGGGGGGAAAGTTACCGGCTGGACTATTCGGTTTCTTGCGCTTCCAGAGCGGCGCTCTCTCTTGGGTAGTGAGGTTCTGCGACAACCTCCGAGCGACATAGAACGACCCCTGTCTCCGTCTCCCCTCGATCCCGCTCCCTTCCTCGGGCTCCAGTCCCGCCGCCACCTTTTCAAAGCCAGCTCATGCCCCCCCAGAACCCGCGAGCGAGGGTGGGTAACTGGGACGTATTCTACCGACCCTCCGTCCCCCACCCCGCGCCGGCGCACCTGCCCCTACCCAGAGTGGGGGTCGTTACTGTGTTGTAGAGCCTACAGTGAGCGCCGCTGGCAGAGGGCTGCCATTCAAAGGGGTGGGGGGCGCTGCTTTCCATTTCCAGCCTTTTCTCTCCTCCCCACCCCACCCCAAGTCAGCGAGCGACGTGTCCCGGCCAGAGCGAGGGGGGGGGGGGCCGGGAGTGGGGGGGCCGGCGTGGGCAGCGGGTTGTGCCCGGACACGTGCCTGCCCAGGCGCCCCGGCCCTGCTGGTGTTTGGAGAGAGGGCGGGTCCCCTGCCCCCCGCCCCGTACAACCCCCACGTATCAAAGGGCGGCTGAGACGTGGTGAGACCTCGGGGCGCCCTGGGGGGGGGCGGGGAGCCCGGGTCCGGAGCAGGGGAGGGGCAGAGGCGAGGGTGCTAGCTGACCCACAGGAAACGAGCGCTGCTGACCTAGTTTGGGACACCGGAAGTGGGTGCTGGGGAGAGGGGGAGACCAGCAGGCTGTCCTGGCTTCCGGGCCAGGTGGAGGGCGTTCTTGAATTGACCCTCACCCGAATGCCTTGGAGACCCCTAGCTGCAGCTGAGAATGGGAATGAGTCAGCCAGCTATTCCCCTGCCCCCAACTTTATTCCTGAGGGAGGGAGACAGTGTATCAGGGGCAGGGGGAGCCGGATTGGGCAGGGAGGTGAGACAGTGATGGGAATTCTCTATTCCCTAGGGATAGTACGAGTATGTGTGTGGGGGGTGAGGCCTGGAGGATTATGGGGTTGCCTCCTGCTCCCCCACCACACCAACTGGTTTGGTCACCCCTGTACCCGCCTGGCACTGCTGGGAGAGCTGGCATGGAGTGGGCATTGAGTTGGGAGGGGAGAGTGAGCATAGGAGTGTTGTGCTGGGCTGGCGAGGGACATATTTGTGACTGAGCTTGGGTGGTAGTTAGTGTTCCTCCTGAGTGGTGACCCTGGAGAAGGGCAGGGGGTTCCCCCTGGAGCAGCTGATGAAACAAGAAGAAATCTCTGTCAGCGCCTCCTGTCTCTGGCCCCCCGGGGACCCCAGCTCCCCCAGCGTGCCTCTGTTACATGGTTGCTGTGGGCACGATGCAGCCTGCTGGCACCCCCAGACACTGTCCCCTCCCTTGGGTACCACACCCCCCAGTCTGAGTACAGGGGTCAGTAAAGGGTTAATGCCGCCCGGAAGGGGCTCTGGGGATGAAAGGAGGCAGTGCCCACTGGGTTCAGGTGTCAAGGAGAGAGGCCTGCTCTAATAGGGCGGTTGTCACTGGGCTCCAGCTGATGTGTACCCTGGTGTCTGAGAGACAGGTGCTGACCTCTTCCCCCTTCCCTGTGGTGCCCCCTGGCACCCAGGGCCCCCAGCTCCTCCTTGGCCTAGTGCCCTCCTCGGGAGGGCGCGGCGGGCAGCGGGGGCTGGGCTAACAATGCACCATCGGTCCCTTTGTGTGCCTGCACTTGGCACCCTGGGGAAGGGTGGGGGAGGGGGGCCCAGCGGGCATGGGGGGCGGAGCGCCTCTGAGGTGGGGACAGTGAAGGCTGGGGGAAAGAAGCAGAGACTGAAAGCAGGTGGGGAGGAAAGGGAAGTAGGTCAGATAGGGTGCTGGCCCCCCATTCCAGGCCAAGGCTGAGAGAATCATCCCTTGCTCCTACAGCTGCCCAGATGGCATCATGCTGCCTGAGGCACAGCCTAGGACTGGGCATTTGGGGTCAGAAGTCACTGCCTAGGGGACTGCTCAGATGGAGGAGGCCTGGCCTGGTACTGCCTCCTTCTTGGTGGCTGAGAGACCCAGTTCTGGCCTAAGGCCGAGGCCCCAAGGTGGGTAGTGAATGGATTCCAAACAGGGCACTGCCCTCTGACAGAAGCCTCTGGGCCTGCTCCAGGCCTTCCTGCCTCTGGCCTGCTGGGTTCCCTGACCTTCTAAGAGTTAAGACTGCCACCAGGCCTTAGGGCCTAGGCCTGTTTTGGCCTAGGGCTGAAGAGGAGGGTGGGGGAGGAAGGTGGGGACGGATAGGACCCTGGCATGGGGTGTGCCTGCCCTGGCCTCTTCCCCCTCCTTCTGCTGAGTAAACTCGTGAGTAAACTTGACGTTTTGCCCGGACAGTTTGAAGTTGCCTCGCCGCCCCCCCACCCCCAGTGCTGCCAACACATAGGCGGCCAGGCGCCAAGGCGGGCCTGGGGGACTGTGGGGAAGGGGTTAGAGCCATGGTAGTCTACCATCAGGGGCTTCGGAGGGGTGAGGAAGACCCCCCCACCCAGCCAGACCCGGGGCTTGGCAAGTCTTGGCTGAGGCCTGTAAGCATCTGTCACAGAGCCTTGGGGAGGCCAGGGAAGTCGCCTCGAAGCAGGGCCTCTGCCCACTTCTGACTTCCACCCCCTTTAAGGAAAGGTACCCAGCTGCCCTCTGGCCCCCGAGGTGCCACCTTGAGTGTTCATAGGCTGCCCGGCACAGGGGGAAACTGCCCTTGGCAAATCCCTCTTCCTTCTGCCTCACAGCCTGGGGTGGTTGGGAGGCTGGTGGCCTTGGCATCCCAGCCCTCTTCCCAGAGGCCTCCCAGCTGCCATGGCCTCGGCCCTGGAGCCCAGCATCTTCATTTGCCAGCGGGGTCCCTTGACCTCATGTACCTCCTTCCACCAAACTCCTTAAGCCTGGTCCCCCAGCCCCTTCCTCTGCTTGCTAGCACCCAAGAACCAAGTCAATCCTCAGAGCTCCCCAGCCGGCAAATACCTGTGCCAGATCCAGGGGTTAGGGTGCCCCAGGCAAAGAGGGCTGCTGGCAGGCAAACTGAGCCAGTGACACCCCCCACCCCCAAACACACCAGTTTGCTATCACTTGACATCACGAATTCCTCTGATGCCTCCCCAGGCCACCAGAATGGCCGGGGGAAATGCCTTCCCAGTCCCGGCCAGGCCTCAGAGTGGGGCTCCACCAAGCCCTTGCTTTCGACCTCATGTCTCTGGCTTCAGTTTCCTTCCTGTTTCCACCCCCCCCCCCAACTCCTCCCCACCCATATGCCCCTTTCAACAGACATCCTCTCCCCCTTCCTTCCTCCTTTCCTCCCCCTTTGCCTGGGAGCAGGGGTCCTCTCCCCTCATGGACCTCCTAGCCTTTTACCACTGCTAAACACAGTCGCCTTGGAGATGTGTGACCGAGGCCTCTGGTCTGCTCTCCCCACCCCATCAGCAAGGCTCTGGAGGGGAGAAGAAAGAGCACAGCCTTCTCAAGGGAACTACAACTCCCAGGTTACATGCAAAGCAATTGTGGTGCATACTGGGAGTTGTAGTCCTCCTTGCTCTCTTAGTTTGGTTGGTTAAGTCGAGATGGTTCTGGATGGGAGTAAAAGCCAGGACTGGGATGAATTGGAACATGGGTACTCTCTGAGTCCCCTCACCTGGTTCTTACCGTGACACCATGTACCCATGATTGACATCCATCTCCCCTGCTGAGACATGCTACTCATTCTGGTCTTAGGGCCCCACCCAAGAGATGCCCACACCCTGCCCTGCTGGCCCTGGCAGGGTTGGAATGGAGGGGCCCCATGGACTCCCTCCCTGCCCCCTGCCCTCTAGGCTGGTTCCCTCCTTTATGGGGATCAAAGGGCAGACAGCAGCCCCACCCCACTCCCTCTCAGGCTCTGGGCACTAGGGCTCTCGGGAATTGATGGGACTTTAGTGCCCAGGCAAACGCTCAGGCAGGGGGAATGCTGGGAGGCTAGTGCCTGGTGGCAGCGAGAGACACTGACCTCCACCGTGGGTAGCGGAGGGTTCAGTAACTGCTCATCAAGCCGTCGGTCCACAGCCTCCCCGGCCCCCTATGTGCACCCTGACCCACGTGCTGCACCTTGATGAGATGGGAGACGGCTTGGGGACAGGGTCTTAGGCCTTATCTGTGGGACCCAGGGGACTGGACCCGCCAGACTGGCACCAAGTCACAGGGGTGACCCTCCCCCACCACAGGCCCACAGTTGGCATGGGGCACTGGGCACAGGGGGGCAGGAGGGAGAGGAGGGCACGACTGCCAGCATCCTGGTGGGTAGGTGCCAACCGGGCCGGGAGCTGGTGAGGGGCAGCAGGCCAGCGGCATGGGGCCAGCAGCTGTTGGGGGGAAAGGGGAGGGGATATTGGGGGGGCATTTCTGTGGTCCCCCCCAACCCAGCAGAACTTGGGATGACCTAATGGGTGGAAGACACTAGGGTGCCCCTCCTTCCAGGAGGAAGAGACCTCAGGAGTCGTTGCAGTGAAACTTCATGGCCCACCCATGTCTGGGCTCAGAGCTCTCTCCTGGGTTGCCCCTCAGGCCCAGGCGGGTCCCACCCAACCGGCCAGGGTGGCAGCAGCTTGCGCAAGGGGTGGGGCTGGGCGCTTCCCAGCAGATGCCCCCTCCCGGCTTCTTCCTCTTTCGGTGCCCACAGCTCCCCCCATCTGCCCACCTCCCTCAGGCCAGTGCTGTCCCCCTGGTCCCCCTGGCCATTGGGGGCTGGCATGAGTGCTGCCCCCTGGCCTGGTTGGCAGGGGCTGGCGCCCAAGCAAGGAACTGTGGTATGTGAGTGGGTTTGGGGTGAGGCATAGGGAGGGCGGGGTGCTGCCTTGCCCAGCCCCCGAGGGCCCCGGCCCAGTGCAGGGTGGGGAGAATTCGGCCAGCTCCCAGGGGGGCCAAGGGGCCCCCTGGGATCTGGAGGGCCTCCTTCTGGTCCCCTGTCACACCACATACCCTGAGGGGCTGGGATCTGGGCACCTGTCACCCCTGGCACTGACTGTCCAGGGTTCCCCTCCTCCCTCTCCTGGCCACTGCCGCCTCCTGTCCCTTCCCCTCCCTTCTTCCTCCTCCTGGTCCCACCTCCAGCAGCCTCTCCCATCGCTCCTCCTCACCTCTGTCCTCCTGGACTGTCCCAGCTCCTACCTTTCCTCCCGCTCACCTTTTTCCCCTTTTAGGACAGTGAGGACAGGCGGGGGTGGGTGCAGCTAGGGCTGCAGGCACCAAGGCAGAGAGTCGAGGCCCTCTCCCACGCTGCCAGCCCTCTGGTAACCCCTCCCTCCAAGCTGGGGGGAGGGGGGCAGCACCCAGAGGGTTAAGGCTGTAGGGGGGAGGGGCTGGGCCAGGTCGTGGGCGGCCCCTTTGAAGGAGGGAGCTGGAGCGGGGAACTGCCACCCTACCTACCCCCTAGCCAGGCCCTCCCCCACCCCTCCCAACCTGCTCCCCCCCAGGGGCCGAGAGGAGTTCCCGGCAAGGCCCCTCCGAGTTCAGGTGAGTAGGCCCGCTCTGGCTGGGAGATCAGGCCCCAGGGGCGGTTGGAGGCCTAGAATTAGCCAGGGGTCAGAGAGGGGCTGAAAAGCAGGCTGGGAAGAGGGTGTCACGCCTCACTGGGGCGTTCAGGGATCCGTGGTTCTGAGGAGCTGGAGTGAGGGGGAGCCTCAGCGTCCAGGGGACCCAGAAGGACAGCAGAGCAGGAGAAGGGGCCTACAGGAGTCACAGGCTTGCTGGCCCAGGGCAGGAGGTTGGACAGGCTGGCAGGGAGCCGGGCTCCGGGGATCGGGCTGGGGTGTCCTCTGGGGCTGGGGGGCTCAGGTTTCTGCCGTCGGCTTGGCGGGTGTGGGGTTACCAGCCGGCTCGGTTACCCAGCTGGAGACACTAGGCTGGGGGGAGGGGGTGGGCACCGGGCAGACCCTGGCACCTTGTACGGTCTCCTCAGGCCCTCAGGGGACCTGGCAGCCCCAGGCAGTCCCCACTGCTGGGAACCCTGAGGGCCGGGGTCCATCCCAGGGCACCACTGCCTGACCCAGGGTGGGCACCCTCTGGGGAAAGTCCAGCAGCTCCAGGGCTGGAAACTCTGATGGGCAGAGAGGCCTAGGTTGTCCCCCCCATCCCAGTCCACATCCGTTCTCACTGTGCCCTCCCATCCAGCCTCCCCCGCTGGCCCCCACATTTTGGTTCTGTGCTTCATCTAGAAGGGGGACATGGGTGCCCTAACGTGGTCATCCCTTGGGGAGAGCGGGCCGTGGAGGGCCGGCCGGGCCCCCTGATTGAATTCCTCTGCCCCGCTGTACCCCGGCTGCTGGGGAGAGGAGGGATGCTTGGAATGGGGCGAAATGGAGGAAGTGGGAGAGGCCTGAGAGAGAGAGCTGGAAGCGAGGAGAGCGGACAGGCCAGAAGGTTCCGGGGGGCCTCGGGACACAGGTGTGGTAGGGGAGGCAGGCGCCTGGCAGAGGCCAGCTGCACGGACGCCCGGGATGAGTGGCGGAGAGGGGACAAGGGTCAGAGAAGGCACTGAGGTGACAGAAGAGGAGGCCAAGAAAAGGGGCCAGGAGTGGAGAGTGTCTGCCAGGTAGGGGTCCCCTAAGGTAAAGAGGGGAAGGCTGGGGAAGAGGGAGGCGCCCCCATTCCTCTTCCCGCCATCTTCTGTCTCCCCCATAGTTCCCTGATGCGGCGGGAGAGGCCGTGGGCTTGCTGGTGTCATGGAAAGAAAATGCGGGAGGGGGAGGGGAAACACTGGGGTCTCCCCCATGTCAGCAGTCCCGCTCGCTCTGGAATTGGGGATTTTGAGGGACCAGATGCTTAACCCCCACGGCACCGGGAAGCGGCCCGCTCCCCTTGCCTCCTTCCCCCTTGGTGGCTTGCGGTCTGTCTTCCCCGCCTAGGCCCCCAGGAAGTGTGAGTGCTGGGGGTGGTGAGGTTAGGAGGGGAAGCAGCCTATGGGGGATGGGGAAGTCGTGCACCGGCTTTGGAGGGGCTGGGGGCGGGCGGGAAGGAGGGCTCCGCGGACGCCCTGGGCATCCCTGGGCCGAGGGCCTCGCCTGCGAAGCCCTTCCCGCCCGCCAGGGGAGTCGCCTCGCCTCGGCCCCTCGCCCTGCCTTCCCGACGGGGCAGTCCAGGTGGCTTCAGCCCCTGGGACCCAGAGGCTCATGGAAAGGGGTGGGAGAATGTGGGGGCCGCGGATTCCTGGGTCCCTGAGGACTTTGGACTGGCTGTCCTAGGTCCCCACCCCCTGGTCCAGCCACAGGCCAAAGCCCTGGCTCCGTGCAAACTTCGTTCGGAAAAAAAAAAACAGGAAGAGGACCAGAGGCTGGAGTCGGGGTGGGAGTTGGGGGACAGAATGGAGAAAGAAGTAAGGGAGCAGCGGGGCGCCAGGAGGAGCCCCGAGTCTCTCCATCACTGCGGCAGCAGGACAGTCACAGGTGGGCCCTCCTCGTCCGCCCTCTCCCCGAGCGGTGCACCTGGCGGAGCCCGGCCAGGCCCCTCTCGGCTCCCTGGAGCCCGGGGCGGGGTGGGGGGGGGGGCGCTGTGTGCCTGAGTCTCCGGCCCATATCTATTTTCTCTGCTGCTAATCCTGGGTCCGCCTGCTGCCCCCCACACTAAGCCTCACTCCCCTAATCCCCAGGGTGCGGGGAAGCGGGGCCAGCGTCACCCAGCCGCCCCTGTCGGGGCCTCGCGTCCCTGCCCGGTGGCGGGCTCGGGCCGGCAGTGTTGGCCCTGGTGCCCCCGGCCCTGCGCTGGACGCTGCCTGAGGTCAGCCAGCCCTGGAAAGAGCTCGGGCCTCCCCTTCCTTTCCAAGCCTGGGCCAGTGGCCTCTCCCTTTTGGTTTCTTGGTGGTGGACACACCCTGGCAGATGCCCTTGGGCTCTGAGGCGTAGGTGACAGGGGCTCCTACCTTTGCCCCCTCCCACCTTTCTTATCCCGAGGTTGCCCCCCCACCAGAGATGGGGCAGGCTTGACTCAGGGCCCAGTTTCAAGAGAGCTGCCCACTGGCTTGGCCGGTCTAGCAGGCCTGACAGTGAGGGGAGCCTGGAGGGGTGGCGGGAAAGGGGGGAGTGATGGGGCGGGGCCCCCAGTTCTTCCCCCTACCAGGCAAACAGACCAAACAGACCTCGCCTGGTTCCCTGGCACAGCTGCCCCCCCAGCCACCACACACACCCATGCCCACAAGGGCTTAGCAAGAGGGGGCATGCCGGGCTGGGTGGGGATGGGCCGCCCTCGTGGGGCGTCCGGGGGCTGGGCCCTCTGGGATGCAGAGGTGGGAAGGGTGCCCAAGGTGGGGTGGGCACCCTGGCACCAGTGCCCTGCCCTGGCAGAAAGAAGGGGGGCCGCCACCCCACCCACCCCTCCCAGGCGATGGGGATAGGAGTGCCCCCTTGGCCTGGTTGGCACCAGCGTCGTTCCAGGTGGCACCTACATTGGCATGGGTGCCAGAGCCCTGGGTAAGGGCTGGGGGAGTTTCCCAGAAGCTAGAGAACCGTATCAATATCTGCCCTTCCCATGTGCGTCCTCTCTCCCCCTTCCTCATTGCCACCTTACGGCACGGGCACTGGAGTTGGGCCTGAGGGGTTAAACACCCACCTTGCCCAAGCCCCTTGTGAGCTGGGTGGTGAACCAGCCCAGAGCCTGTGACCTGACAGCAGGGTCAGCCAATCAGCGCCCCTGCCACACCAAGTTGCCACAGAGACGGGACTGGACCTGGGGTGGGAGAAAGGAGGCGGGCTTAGCAGCAGGAATGGGTGGGGTGGGGAGGAGAGGAGGGAGAGGGATGGGGTGAGCCACGTGCCTGCGGGTGCCCCGCTCCCTGCCAATGGACAGCCAGGACAGCCCCACCCATCCCCCTCTGGAGGGACAGGATCCGCTTGGGCCCGGGAGGGTGCCCACAGCCGCGGCTGCCGCTGCCACGGCCGCTGCCCACCGGGGTTTTGTTTGTTCCTGCGTCCCGGAGCCATGTGCCACTTGTACTGTTTGTAAAGTGCAGGCAGGAGAACCAAAGGGAACTGGGAGAGCTTCCAGGCTGCTGGGCCCCCAGGGACAGCAGCGCTGTGGGGACTTCAGGCGGGAATGGTGGGCGCTTCCGAGGAGACCGAGGTGTGGCTTGCGAGCCAAGGTGGATGCGTGGGTGCGTGGGTGCCGCTCACGTGGGCAGCGGCCCTGCTGGTGCAGTGAAGGTGGCAGCCAGGGAGACGGCCAGAGACAATGCGGTTCTTGTGTCCTAAAGAGGAAGCGTGTGGCCCTCCACCAGCCCCCCCAGCATACCTCTCCCCATTAGTGGCTGGGAGTGAGCAGCTGTTGGGAGGCGCAGAGAAGACACTGTCAGAAAACTGTCACTGGGATTTGTCCTAAGAGCGATCTAGGTCAGTCTTTAATGTTATAGCTGAGGAAACAGGCCTCCTCGGGAAAGGAAGGGACTTGTCCAAGGTCATGTAGATGGTGGTAACCTGACTCCCTAAGGGGGATGTGAGGGAGGGAGACATCTAAGTAGGTTTCGCAGCAGAGGCCTTCTGTGCAGTGGAATCTGCCCTCAGGTGACACTGTCCTTCTCCCTTCCAAGGCCAGACCCTTTACGGAGCCCCTACTGAGTGCCACACTTGGTGCCATTGATCTCTGTCACCAGCACCCTGGGAGTCAGGTGCGATTACCCCATGATATAAAAGAGGAAGGAGGTCCAGAGACTACATCCCTTGTTTAAGGTCACAGAGCTGATCAGCGCGGAGTGAAGATTCCAACTCAGGCCCGGCTAACCCCAGAGCCCAGCGGCTCCTTCCTGGCCCCAGCTCTGTGTCCAGTCGCTCCTGAGCCACCAAATGTCAGGGCTGAAGGGCAAGGCCCCTGGGGCTTCCACTCCCACGGGAAGGAGAGGGAAGCACAGAGAAGAATGACTTGCCCAAGGTCATTCAGCAAGCTCCTGGCGAAGGCAGGACCTGAAACAGACCTCCCCACCTCCCAGTCACACTGTCCCCTGGCCGCCACCAGCCTTGGCATTGCTGGCAGCCCTGCGCCTCCCGTGGCCGTGCCTTATGGGGGCCAGGGGAGCACAGAGGTTGGAAGATGGCTCTCTGGAGAAGGGGGGCTCTCCTGACTGGCCAGGAACGGGGAGGGAGAGGTGGTGGTGGTAGCAGTGGGGAGGGGTGGGACTGGAACTTGGCCTATTGGCAGTGGGGGAGGGGGCGGGGACGATGCTTATCTGTGCGGGGCAGGAAGCGCCCGCGCCAGCAACACCCCAGCAAAGGCAAAGCGTGGCTGCTCCTTGGCCTCGTGGGGGAGGGGAGAGGGGGGAGTGGGGGGATGCTGGGAGCTGTGTTTCCCTTTTGGCCCCTAGAAGGGGATACCTAGAAGGGGAGAGGCATTTTCGGCAGCAGGGGAGGGGGCGGGAGGAGGTGGTGGGAGCCCGCCACTCTGACGTGCACCACCAAATGCTTGAGGGCCTGGGCTTGCGTCGAAGGAGCACCCGACCGCGCCCCCAGCAGTGGCCCGTGGTCCCCCGTGAGCCTGAGAGCCCCCCGGTCTCTCTCCGGGCTGTGAGGAAATTCCATCACAAACTGTCACCCCACTTTGCAGATAACTGAGGCTGGCTGCTAAAGCCCCCCACACACACCAGAGTCCTTCAGACCCCTGAACCAGGCCTTGGGATGGAGAGTGGGAGGATGGGGAGTGGGGGGATGGGGAGTGGGGCAGGGAAGCAGATGGAGCTCCAGGAAAGGGCGGGAAAGTCAGGGCTCCTGCTGAACCCGAGGCCACAAGGGTGGGACCCTTGTTCTGCACTTGGCTTGAAAAGTCGCTGCCCACCTGCACCTCAGGGTCCTGGTCTGTGGAATGGGGGACACACGTGACCTCAGGGGGCTGTGGAAGAGGGAATGGTTGCAAAGTGCTTCCAGGAGACCCGGCATGCCCTGCCCGTCCGTCCGTGAGCCGTGGCCAGCGTGGGCCGGCTCTCCTTCCCCGGATCCCCTTGCAGGGCCTTGGGCGCTTACCCTGGCCCTCTCTCTCACCCCGCAGGAGAAGATGGGGAGCCCAGAGGACGACCTGATCGGGATTCCGTTCCCAGACCACAGCAGTGAGCTCCTGAGCTGCCTCAATGAGCAGCGCCAGCTGGGCCACCTGTGCGACCTGACCATCCGGACGCAGGGCCTGGAGTACCGCACCCACCGGGCCGTGCTGGCTGCCTGCAGCCACTACTTCAAGAAGCTCTTCACGGAGGGCGGTGGCGGAGCAGTCACGGGGGCTGCGGGCGGCGGGACGGCCGCTGGGGGAGCGGGGGCCGGCGTGTGCGAGCTGGACTTCGTGGGGCCGGAGGCTCTGGGCGCCCTGCTGGAGTTCGCCTACACGGCCACGCTGACCACCAGCAGCGCCAACATGCCAGCCGTGCTGCAGGCCGCGCAGCTGCTGGAGATCCCGTGTGTCATCGCTGCCTGCATGGAGATCCTACAGGGCAGCGGCCTGGAAGCCCCCAGCCCGGATGAGGACGACTGTGAGCGAGCCCGCCAGTACCTGGCGGCCTTTGCCACCACCACGGCCTCCTCGGGAGTTCCCAACGGTGACGACAGCCCTCCACAAGCGCCTCTGCCGCTGCCGCCGCCACCACCACCTCGGCCGGTGGCCCGCCGGAGCCGAAAGCCTCGCAAAGCCTTCCTGCAGACCAAGGGGGCCCGGGCGAACCACCTGGTGCCCGAGGTGCCCGCAGCACCTGCCCATCCCTTGACCTACGAGGACGAGGAGGTGGCAGGCAGAGTGGGCGGCAGTGGGGGCAGTGGGCTGGGAGACAGCTACAGCCCTCCCACGGGGGCTGCCTCCCCACCGGAGGGGCCCCTGAGCTACGAGCCCTACGAAGGGGAGGAAGAGGAGGAGGAGCTGGTGTACCCCCCGGCCTACGGGCTGGCGCAGGGTGGTGGGCCTCCACTGTCCCCAGAGGAGCTGGGCTCGGATGAGGATGCCATCGACCCTGACCTGATGGCGTACCTAAGCTCCCTGCATCAGGACGCCCTGGCACCGGGCCTGGACGGCCAAGACAAGCTGGTGCGCAAACGCCGCTCCCAGATGCCCCAGGAGTGTCCCGTCTGCCACAAGATCATCCACGGGGCGGGCAAGCTGCCGCGCCACATGAGGACCCACACGGGCGAGAAGCCCTTCGCCTGTGAGGTGTGCGGCGTGCGCTTCACCCGGTGAGCGGCCGTGGGGCCGGGTGTGGGGGGCATGTCCTGGGGAGGGGGGCAGATCTTTGGGTCCTGAGGTGGGGGGGTAGGTGATCCTGGGGGGTGTACTAGGGGGAGGAGAGAGACCAGGATGGGAGGCCAGGAGAAAGGAAGTCACTGGGATGGCGGATGGGCAGGAAAGATTTGGTGTCCAAGGGCTGCTGGGGAAAGGCAGCAGGGGTGTCCTGGGGGGCAATCATGGGGAACCGCATGGGGAAGGTCAGGCCAGGCCAGCCAGGGACCCCACCCTGAACCTCCCCGCCCCTCCCCCGCCAGGAATGACAAGCTGAAGATCCACATGCGCAAGCACACCGGAGAGCGCCCCTACTCGTGCCCGCACTGCCCAGCCCGCTTCCTGCACAGCTACGACCTCAAGAACCACATGCACCTGCACACGGGGGACCGGCCCTACGAGTGCCACCTGTGCCACAAGGCTTTCGCCAAGGAGGACCACCTGCAGCGCCACCTCAAAGGCCAGAACTGCCTGGAGGTGCGCACCCGGCGGCGCCGCAAGGACGATGCCCCGCCGCACTACCCACCGCCCTCTGCCGCTGCCCAGTCCCCTGCCGGCCTCGACCTCTCCAACGGCCACTTGGACACCTTCCGCCTCTCTCTGGCTCGATTCTGGGAGCAGTCCGCCCCCACTGGGCCCCCGGTCTCCACCCCGGGGCCCCCTGATGACGACGAGGAGGAGGGGGCGCCCGCCACGCCTCAGGCCGAAGGTGCCATGGAGTCCTCTTAAAGAGGGACAGTGGCCGGGCTGGAGCAGCACAGGGCCCGAGCCGCCCATGCCAAGCAGTGGGAGCGCGCGCGGGACACAGAGCTGGGGGCGGGGCGCGGGGCCTCCCCCGCGTCAGAAATCAGACCCTTCTCCCCCAGAGCCCTCATTCCATCCCAGCTGAGACAGTCTGGGGGCACAGGCCCCCCCAGACTGGGGTGATCTCCCAAGGAGTGACCCATACGTTATGTATATATTTACAGCTCTATTGTAAAGGTGGGGCCCCTGCCCCCAGACGTTCCTGGGGCATAGAAGCAATAATGTATTTCTGATTTGTGGGGCCCCTCTTCGGCTATGCGGGTTTCTAGGGGGTGGGGGGCTTGGGACCAAAGCCTTGCCCTGCCCCCACACCCCTTGGGGTTTTGGCTGTGTAAGGGGGTGAAGGACTGCCCCTCCCTCCCGAGACCCCTCCTTCCTGGTTTCTGTTCCCTTTTCCTGGCAGAGAGTTATGCAAAGGGGGGCCGGCGCAGGAAGGGTAGGTGAGGGAAGGTGAGGTCCAAGCTTGAATGACCAGGGGACTGGGCCTGTAAGGAAGGAGCCATCCCAGTCCCCCGCCGCCCTGCTCCCGGCGCTGAGTCATGGGGTCCTGCAAAGAAGGGGGCGGGGTGGCCTGATTGGCTCGCCCGCCCCTGGGGGCAGCGGGAGGGGCCCCGCCCAGCCAGGGGCGCGCGGCTCTCCGCCTCCCCGGCCCTCCCCGCCCCTCCCGCGTCCCCGGGCAGGGAATGTCTTGTTCCCGCCGCTCCCTCCCCGGGGCCAGAGGGCAGGGCGGGCTGGGCGGCGTCCTCCCCGCTCCCCGCTCCTCCCCGCCTCCTCCCCGCCCAGGTGCGAGCCGGAGCCCAGCCGCCACCACCGCTGCCGCCCCTGACTCACGCCGCCCCCGGGCTGGCGCGGCGCAGGGTGTGGGACGGGGTGAGGGGTTGGGGGAGCCTCGCGGGGAGCGGGCGGGCGGGCGCCATCTGGCGGCCGTGCCCCGCGCGGGCGGGCGGCCACGGCGCCGCCTTCGCCCCTGCCACCCGGCGGGCGATCACTTCTTGGGGGCCGCTGGGGCCTTGCCAGCCAGGCTCCCTTCGGATCGGGGAGCGTCCCCCCGCCCTCTCGTAAGATCGAGTCCGCCCCTCTGTACATAGCCCCGCTCTTCTGTTGGTCTCGTTGGAATCTAGTGTCAGATTTTTAACTACCCACTTCTGCTGGGGGGCGGGGTAGCTCCCCTCCCCTTCCTCGCTGGGTGCTGGACCCCCGTGGCGGCCTGGGCTCTGCCTTGCACTATTCCCCCTCCCTGGCCTGGCGGCCCCTCCCCCTCCTTAAAAGGGGCAGGTTCAGGGGCCCGGTGCTCTCCCTCCCTCCCTCCCACGCACCCCCCCCCTTGCCCATTTGCACAGCTGCCCAGGTACCCCCAATAGTGGGGGGGGTCACAGGGAGGGGTAGCGGGACCAGTCCCTGTATCTATTTAAAAAGTGATGATGTAATATATTGGGGTAGGGGGAGGTCGGGTTGCCCTGGGCCGCCTGGTAGCATTTCAGGTGATGGGGGGAACCCAGGGCTGGGGGGACCGGGGCCTAGCCCCAGGGAGTGAGGACAATGTGGCCTCCCTCCTCCCCTCTTGCGGCTTCTCCACTCAGTGCCTTAGGGGGGGAGGCAATCCCCCCTCTCCCGTTCCCCTCCCCTTCCCCCGCCCCCCTCGGGTGTAAGCGACAGGAAGAGATAATAATAATTTAAGATTCACACTGTGTCCACCTTTGGTTCCTTTATTTGGGGGAAGGTGGGAGGGATCCGGAGGAGAGGGAGCTAGAGACGGAGGGTGGGGTGGCAGGGGTCTGAAGCCCGGGAGGGGCTGTGCTGGGGGCAGAGGACATCAGAAGCGGCCACTGGGTCTGAGAGGGCGTGGGCGTGCGGGTCAACAGGAACGCAGGTCGGGGCTGCCGCCTGCGCCCCTTCTCCTCATCTGGGTCACTAGTGAGGGCGAGGACGGGGATGGGCCAGGTGGTCACCAGCATTCTGGCCTTACAGGGGCATTCCTGCCCTGTCCTATCTGTTCAGATGTGCCTCCTGTTATGCACCAGTCCGGACCGCTCCCCTGGGGCCCCCCAGGCACAGCAGCCCATGGCTGTGCACATCAGCTTCCTGGCCAATGCAGAGTACCCAGCGGGCAATGACTTGCCCGAGGTCACGTGGCCAGTGAGGGCAGAGCCAGGAGTGACCTCATGATAATACCTGCTCAGGGTTCAAGCTGCCCCCTCTGGCGACCCAGCTTTGAACTTCCTTGAGCCCTCAGGAGCCTCTAGAGGTGAAGCCACTCTTCCCATGGCTCCCTGCCCCCACACACACGGAATATGCCCACTGGCCGCTCCTCCCAAATCGGGGCTGCTTGTCTCAGATCCTGCTGGCGCCTGGCATTTTATGAGACCCTGGCTGCCATGGCAGCCACACCACTGGGGCCAAGGCTGGCTCCCCAGGCCTCCCAGCTGCCCAACCACGGCCTTCCAGGATGCAGTCCCAGACTGGTCACTTGGGTGGCCCAATCTACCCAGTGGATTCGTCCATCTCTGGTCTTTCAGTCCTGGGCCTCCTTAGCCCAAGTGACCTTCACCTCTGCTCCCACGTGGACAGCCCCCTCTACTTTGGCCAGTCCCTTGATTTATCCCAGAATTCTCCCTCGCTGTGGTTCATTCCCTATCCCTCATGGCCACTTCCCCAGCTCCAACACCTCACCCTGACATAGACCCTGGATTGCGCCCCAGGATCTCAGGCCCTTCTCTTCTCCAAGGCCAGTCAGACACCGCAGTTCTCTGCCCATCTTGTCCTTCCCCGGCCCGCCCAGAAAAAGCTTTGGCCCGCCGAACCCCCTTCACGGCTCCCACGTTAGCCTGAGTAGACCATGTAGGCAAGCACACCGTGGGCCCGCCACTCCAGGGCGTGGTTTTCAACACCTGGGCCTTCACGCCTACCTGGAGATCCCTTCACCTCCACTCTTGGCCTCTCTGCACACTCCCCACGGCGGGTATTTCACTCTCCACCACTCACCCCTGGAAACCTGGATTCCCCCCTATAGCCCCACCTGTGCTCCTAGCAGGTGCCTTTGCCTCCTACTCCCCAGAGAAGAGCCAGGCCACCAGGCCACCAGGCCACCTGACTGGAGCGGGCTCAACTCTGCTCAGAGGCTCATGCCCATCACCTCCTGCCCAGGGCGAGCACACGCTACCCAAGGCCACCCTGTCCACCGCCCCAGACCCCATCTCTCATCAATGCTCTTTCACCCCCTAAATGTGCAGACCGTCCCATCCCTGGGTAAAGAAAAGCCCGCCAGGGCTGCGCCCCCTTCGAGCTCCTCTCTTCTGTGTGAGGCCAGCTCGCTCCACAGCAAGCCTCCTTGTTTTAACCACGGCGCTGATGGTTTTAAAAAAAGAATCCTCGAACTTCTTGCAACAGTGACACAGAGCCTCGAACCATTTCTGTTTCTGAGTCTTTTTTTCTATCAGTCACCCCTCGATCCGTTACGGTTTGAGTTTTCCCGGTGCCACGAAAAGAACGTTCCCACCAGCCACCCCAGTGACCTCTCAACCGCCGAATTCGGGGGTGGCCCTCAGCCAGCCCCCTAGCCCCACGCCCGGTGTCTGATACGCGGGGTGCTTGGTGCTCTCCTCCTCGTGAGCCTCCCCGCCTCTCCCCTCCTGCTCTGCTCTGCCTTCCTCCCTCCTCCGGCCTCTAAGTCAACAAACCCCCAAAATACACCTCCGGCCCAGGGCCCCGCCCTTTCCAACTGTCCCCTGGGCATCTCCAGTTGGATTCCCTACAGATCCCTCCGCAGCCTCAAATGGGGCCATTCCTGCTTCCCAGACAGGCCCCGCCCCTCGCCCCAACTCCCGCCCCTCCCAGGCGTGAACTCGCAGCCACTCGCAGCACCTCAATCCTGAGCTAAGTAAGACAGCCAGTCCCCTCTCTGCCCTCTTAGCTGGCTGTCCTAACAGACAAATACGAGGGGGACCCACAAAAACCCGGAATGCTCTTGGGGGGGCCCTTGTAGCACGCCCCCACCCCCCCGCTGGGTGAGTGTGCTAGGAGCCCATCTGCATCCGTGCACCAGCGGGCGGTGCTGTGAGAGGCCGCGTCCACTCAGCTTCAGTGAATTTTTGCGGGGAGACTCACGTGTTGGCCCATTTCGTGACAGGTGATTGACATGGACCACGTGCGGCATGACAACGCACCTGCCCACATCGTGCTGAGTGTTCTGCAGATTTGGACCAAAATCTGCAGGACCCCCACGCCCCCCACCCCACGGCACCCCATCCTCCTCCCTATTCACCTGATCTCGCCCCAAACAACTTATTTGGTTTCCCCGGATGAGAAAAGTCCTCAAAGGGAACTGTTTTTTTGCCATCGTGGAAGAGGTGACACAGACGACAGAAGCACTACAAGGCCTCACAGTCAGCAAGTCCAGAACTGCTGTAAGCCGTGGGAAAAGCACCTGGCCAGGTGCACTGCACCCAGTGCGAGCACGGCGAAGGTGACTGAAGTTTAACCACGTAACAATACACACACGTTTCTCTATAAACACAGTCCGGATGGTTTGGTCCCCTCGTAGGAGCCAAGGACCTTCAGGTGGCACGTCAGGCCTTCTCCCCTCTCTCCCCACCGTGGCGTCCACACCCTCTCCCAGCGTCCTCTGAGGTCCCCACCCAGAAGCACCCACCAACACTCCAGGGCAGCCAAGCTCCGTCCCTTCATCTGTCTCCAGCTCTACCAGGAGGGCCAGGCACCCAAGGACCCTCGGGAAACGTGACGGACGTGCTCAGGCCTCCCAGGCCCGACCCCCACCTTCTGCTCACCTGAACTCAGAGCTGGACTCGGAAGACAGGGTCCTGCCCAGAGCCTCCTGGAGCCTCTGCCGCAGCAACGCCTCCTGCGCCGGGTCCCTCCTCCGAGCTGCCGCCAGCCACAGCTGGGGGCCCTCCTCATCACTGGAGTCCCTGGAGAGGCCTCTTATGTCAGTGGCCCCCAGAGGTCCTGGAGCAGGGGTGGCCACCCCCTGTGCCCCTGCAGACTCCAGCCGCCCCATCTTGCTGTGACTCACAGCTCCAGGTCCAGTTGTCCCTGGTAGGAGAGGGGGGACGCACACACGGAGCAGGTGTTGTCCAGGAGGCGGAAGCAGGTGGGGCAAAAGAGACCTGGAGCGGGCAGGAGGCAGGTGACCTTGAGCTTACCTACCTGCTGGGCTCCCTGGCTTCCTCCCTCCCCCACCCCGGGGGTCCCCCCCCTTGCCCAGTGTGCACCCTGGGGAATGGCTGCAGTGCCACTCGCAGTGCCTCGCGGGAGAGTTACGGCCACCACGGAGAAAGGGAGCTACCCAGGTCTGTGGAAAGAGAACTCGGTAGGAGGCCTCCGGGAGCCCTCCCTAAAGCAAGGACCACAGCTGATTATCATATGCAAATGGAGTGAGTCCCGGCAGGGAGAGGCACCCAGCCCAGGCCCCTCACCTTGGCAGCCCGGGGTGCTGCAGGACACTAAGCTCTCCTCCGTGTCCCCCTCATCCTGGGGCTGCCCGCAGCCCAGGCAGTAGGCCTGCTGTCGCCCAAGGGGGCGGATAAATGGAGCTAGGCAGAAGCACCTGAGGAGAGGGGTCCCCGACACCTCTCAGCAGGCCGGCCCTGCCTCCTGGGCCCGCCCTCCGAACCATGGGTCCCCTCTATCCTCGACCGTAGCAATGAGCTGCTTCCTGTCCTGCTCCCTTGGCTCCCCACCTCTAAGAATGCTCGTCCCTCATTCTCCCTCCCGGTGCACGAACAGCATGGAGTGGGCGCCCTCTTCAACAAACCTCTGGACACTTAGCGGGGACGGCGAGCCACTCTGACCTCAGGCTCTTTTTCTGTCCCCTCTCACCCCACGCCAATAAGGAAGGACAGCGGGCTCACCGCCTGGCCAGCACCTGGAGGACAGTCGGGTGGCCCTGGTCCGCCGCCCGCCGCCTCACCGCTCGTTGCAGGGCGGCCAGCGGGTTGGTTCGGCGGCTCAGAAGAAGGTTGTAGAGGTGGACGATCCTCTCCTGGTGGAGGGCAGGTCAGGGCCGGGGCCCCCTTGACCCTCTGCACCCACCCCCACTCCCCACCTTTGCCTTCTGTCCAGCTCCTCTGAGTCTCTCCAGGCTGGGCCCCAAATCCCCTTCCTCTGGGAAGCGCCTGGACTCCCCCCGGCAGTTGCCCATTCCCTCCTCTGGGATTCTGTGGCACTCTGCTCATTGTTTACGCCCTGTTCAGAGTCTGCCTGGCCTGCCCGAGACCGTGAGCTTCACCTTGACATCCTCAAGGCCAGCACGGAGGCTGCAGTACAGTCGGTGCTCGGTAAACCATCGGGAAACGAAGGAGCAGACGGCGAGTTTCTGCGCACACCCCAACGCGCCAACACGGCCCCTCCCCCGCCATGGTTTTGAGGGCACTTTGGAGGCAAGCTCTGCCCTGTTCCTCCCAGCCCCGGAGACCTGCAGTCCAGGTAACCTTTGGGGTTCGTCCAGAGGAGAGAGGGCTGGGGCTGCTGAAGGGCTCAAAGCTCCCCCAAAACCAAGACAGGCAGCTGGGAGCTTAGCCCCCTGGCGGGGGCAGGGACGAGCTGTGGGCCCCTCACCTGCTCCCGGGATGGGTAGTAGGAAGCACAGATGACACGCCGCAGTCGACTGACATAGCTGCCAAACAGGGTGACAAAGAAGCACAGGCCGTACATGACACCTGGGGACACAGCAGGCACAGGAGCCACTGCCAGTGGGTGCAGGTGGCAGCCACACCCCCAGCTGTCTACGTCCCTCATGCCCTGAGTGGGCTCTGCACCCCCAGTGCCCTCAGGGCTATGGATGTTACCGATGAGGACATAGCTCGTGGAGTCGGGCTCCGAGGGACGCAGGAGACAGCGCCGGGACAAGACGGTGACGTTGCCTTGCTGGAGGACATCGAACGCCGACACCAGGTCCCGGAAAATCTTCCCAGAATAGCCGTTGCCTTCCACGGTTATGGATATTAACACAGGGCCTGGCCCAAAGGCACCGCGTGAGGGGCGGTCACAGCAGCTGCCCGCCGCCACCCGCGCCCCCCGGGGCCGGAAAGGCCCGGGCACTGGACTGCCCCAGGCATTTGCTGAGCACTGACTGTGTGGCAGGCACAGGCGAGGTGCCTTCCTGTTTGGGGTGTTTGTGACTTTCTGCATTCACCGTATTCCCTGGGATGCAGCACGTTCTCTCTGTCAAGGGTCTGCCAGGTGGCAGAGAGGTTGCTGCCATGGTCACCCCATTGTTCAGGCAAGGAAGCTGAAGGGCTGGGAGGTCAAGCAACGGGCTGGAGGTCACCACCTGGTAACCGGCAGAGCTGGGATTTGAACCCAGGCCAGTCTGATTCTACGCCTTGTGATTTTAACTACTCGGTTACCGTGTAACCTTGACCTGAACACGGGGCTGACCAGGCAGAGGACAGAGTTGGATGAACAGGGACAAAGTCGAAGGCCAGGAACAGTGACATGGGGACATTCAGGCACCCTCCCTGCAAGGCTTGAGGAAGGTGGGGAGCATATACAAGGCAGGCCGGGGCGAGGGCTGGGCAGGGCTGGGGCAGGGGGGCCAGTCCAGGGGCTCACTGCGGGCCACCATCTCCCCCTGCAGCTGGTGGCGGGCCAGGTCGAGCACCCAGAAGACGGCGTAGTCCAGGAAGACCAGGAGCAGCACGAGGAGGAGGTGGCGGGTGAGGCGGAAGGTTGCCAGGATGTACAAAATCTGCTCCCACTGGGACAGGAAGACGGAGCCTGGGTGGGAGAGGGCGGGTCAGGGGGATGCACCCCAATCCTCTCACCCAGCAGAGCTGTCCTGGAGACAGCTAGCTCCTGGAGAGACCCCCGGCCTGGGTCAAGCCAGGGCCGGTGTGCCCATCTGGAAGGTGTGGAGGCTGTGTGGGGAGGGTGGGGAGCACTCTTCCAGGGCAGGGTCTGCGTGGCTAGAGGTAGGGAGGCCTAGCGTCTGCATCTGGGCCCCGGGGCCCACTTCCAGTCACCCCTGCTCCCCTTCCCTGACCCCCTGCCTCACAGGCAGCTGCATCTCCTCCGTATTAGCATACCCACACTTCCTGCCCACTCCCTAGCTTCCGCTCCTGGGTCCACTTCCACGCCCCACCTCTCCTTCCCTCTGTTCTGACATCCAGGAGCTCCCAGAGCATCTTGCACCCCGTCTCCCTGTCTGCCCCTTTCCCCTTGCACACTGCGAGTTCCCCAAGGACAGGGTCATGTCTCCCCCCTCAGCCTGAAATTGCCCTAAGCCAGGGCTGGGCAAGACGGCGATCGGGGTCCACCGCTGAACCGCGAAGGGATTTCGGGGTGACCACCTGAAGTAAGAAGAAAGTGTCACAGCAGACATCAGCCACCTTACGCAGGGCCTAGCAGCGAGGCAGCTGAGGGAACACAGGTTTTCGCACGCGCGTGCACGGCGGCTGGAGGCGGGACTCGGCTCCTCCCCGTGCGGGCGGCTGTGTGTGCCCACGCCAGCGGAAAGCACCGCGAGTGGACGGGGGCTCTTGGCGAAAGCAGAAGTAGCCCTTGCCCCGAAAGCGTCTGCCCTAAACTCTGACTTCTCCCCACTCTGGTGCTGCCCCAAGCCCGGCCTGTGCATGGGTTCACGGTCAGGGCAGTGGAGCTGGGGGAGGCCCTCGGGGCCCTCACCCGGCTGGATGTAACGTCTGGCCTCGTGGGCACTGAGCGGCAGCACCATGGGCAGCCCCGCCGCGGAGCGGACGGCCTCCATGCGCAGGAACCGGCTGGTAATGTAGACGTTGTCGAAACTATCCCAGTTCAGGTAGCAGTACCGGTAAAGCAGGGCTCTGGGGGTGCACACGCGAGGTCCCTCAGTACCCTGACCAGACCCCACAGGACACCAAGCCCCCCAAAGCCCCGCTGCCGCAAACTCCAAACTCCTAAGACACCGTGGTGATGACTGGCTCCACTCAGCCCCGGCCCCGCCCCTGCAATCCAGGCCCCGCCCTCACAGCGCAGGCCCCGCTCCATAGCCCAGCCCACAATCCAGCCCCCACAGCCCAGGCCCCGCCTCCGCAGCCCAGGCCCCACCTCCGCAGTCTAGGCCCCACCCCTGCAGCCCAGGGCCCACCCCCTC
>PVJL010006913.1:0-62051 GCA_004026885.1 Lyroderma lyra | reverse complement strand
CAGAGAAGTGGTGCGTGGCTGTCACGTTGAACTCAAACTCTCGACGCACCCGGTTAATCAATTTCTTCACAGCTGGGCCCGGGAGATGTGAGCAAGGACAGTTAGGAGGGGACAGTCATCCCCGGGAGGGGCCTGGTGCAGCTCCTGGACCAGCCAGGAACCCCCATTGTTTGGACCTACGGTGGGCCAGGAGGGAACAAAGCCCACAATCCAGGCATTGGCACTGCGCTCAGCACCAGCATCCCACCCCCCCATGCCCTTCCCCCCAGGCAGGGGGCCCTGGGCCCCAGCTCCTGCTCCACAGTCAAGGTTCCTCGAGGCCTGTCCCCTTCACTGGGCCTCAATTTCCCAATCTGCACAGCACCGACATTGGCCCAGGTGACCTCCTGAGGGCCTGTCCTGCCCTTGTGTTGTCATCCTGGGCCTGGGGGCATCTGGGGCTGGCAATGGCCACGGGGGGGGGGTGAGGGAGGGAGACTTCCAGGAGCACCCCGTGGTCAGGGCTCAGAGGGGTCACTCACGGGTGCCTATGGTCTTGCGCAAGAAGGGTTGGATGTAATTGGGGATGATGCAGAACACCTGGACCACTGAGAGCCAGAGACTTGAGTGTCAGGGGGGTAGAGTGATGCCATCTGCCTCTCCCACCTCCAGGGACCTTGATCTCATGGGGCCTTCTCGACCCTTTGCTTTTCCTGCTGGCCTCCACATTGGCTCAAAACCTTTTGACTTCTCCCCATCACCCCACCCCCCACCACTGGTCCCTCTGTATCTTTCCCCCCACTGCATCCTGGGCCAGCATCTCTATTGACCCCATATGCATCACCCGCTATTGGTCCCCTGGGCCCGCCCTCCCAACCGAGCCCCCATTTGCCAGGCCTCCCCATCCTGCCGTGATCCCCTGGCGCTCTCACTGCTGGCAAGTCCGCAGAGCACCAGCTTGAAGGGCATCAGCACGTAACACAGGTGGTAGGCCTGTGGTATGACCTTCATGCAGCTGTCCTTGGCGTCATCGAAGACCTTTGCACACTTCGAGTAAGGGTTGCCCAGCTCCGAGTTGCACACGTCGCCAATGTGCAGTAGCCAGTACCACACGTTGCGCAGGGCCCTGGCTGGGAACAGCTTTGGGGCTGGTACCCAGGCAGGAGGCCCGTGGCGTCCTCTCAGGGGGTTGGGGGATACCAAGAGAGCCCCCAGAGCTGGAGAGGCCTGCGGGCCGGGCCCTGGCTGTGCTGTATTTCTGGGGACTAGTCAGCACCCTGGAGGGGCCCAGAAAGTCCTGGACAAGGGTGAAGGGGAGAACACGGGTGAATTTTGACACCCCCCCAAAAAAAAGACGTGCTCATGTGCTGACCTACATGCTTCACGCCATCCATGACTGACCGGAAGAACTTGCGGACCCTGTCGGCTACCTCTTTGGCTTTCCAGGCAATGGCTTTGATCTTGTTCAGGGCACCTGAGAAGCAGGGGGTGGGGGCACTGTGACATCTCCGCCTCTAGGGGCTGGTTCTCACCATCACCCCTTGGGTAGGGAGTGGAGAGGAGACTGCCACTCAGGAGGTGGGAAGCCTGGACGCTTGGGTCTGGGAAGTAGCTAGCCTGGCAGTGGGGTAGGCTAGAGAACATGGACGAGAAGGTCTAACTGGGCCCAGGACCAGCACAGAGGAACGGAGCCAGAGGACCACAAAGCACGCAGGACGAGGGGACCCGGGGCCCAGTGGGAGATGGGGGCCTTACTGACAAGGGGCTGCTTAGCGCACTCCAGCATCTCGGCAGTCTGGTTCAGGGCCAGTTCTGCCCCGCAGGCCACGGCCTCGCTGGCCCGGGAAAAGTTGCGCAGGGTGTTGGCACAAGGCCCTTGCAGCACCAACCCGAAAGCAGCCACCAACAGCAGTGTCCGGCCCTGCTCTGGGTGGGGTGGGGGTGGGACAGCTCCATCAGAACCAGGACCCCAGCTTCCATGTGGCTTCACATCCAAGTCCCTTATAGAAGCCATGGAGTATTTCCTTCCACCGGGGATCTACCCTGCCCCAGCCCCGCCCAGGACCTGCCCCAGCCCCTGCCCCTCCCCCTGCACGCCAAGCTCACTGGAAAAGGCCTGAGGCAGCAGGAGGAGGACAGTGACTCGGACCTGGCGGGAGAACCCCATGCCCAAGCCAAGGAAGGTGGCCAAAGTCAGGGTGCCCACCAGGCAGCCCCAGGGGCTGTGCCCTTCCGCCAGCAGCTCTAGGAGCCCATAGGCCGTGGCCAAAGACAAGCCCAGGCTGAAGCCCCCCAGGCTGCGGACCACTGCCCGGGCCATGCTCAGCTCCTCGGCCCCCAAGGGGTGGCTCACACCCTTCGGGACTTGGGACATGGCTGCTGCTGAGACCAACAGTTTGCTGGTCTCCAGGAGATGGCCACCAGGTTCTGTGGCTCTTAAAGGGTCCTGGAATCTCTCCCCCATTCCAAGGTTCTGGGGTGGGGGGAGGGGTGCTTTTACTTTGTGTTTCCTGGAATTCCCCAGCTGCAGAGAACTGGGAAGGGGACAGGCAGGTCTCCAATCGCCGTCCCCACATCTCAGAGCAGACAGATTGGCAGGCACAGACCTCAGACGGGCTGTGGGGAAGGCAGAGGACTCGGGAGCAGGACCTCACGGCCAAGGACATCCTTGAGGAGGCTTCTGGGGTGAAAGAAGTTTCCTCAGAGCAGATTATGGACACCAGACTCCACCAGAACAGAGCAAAAGGGCGAAGGGGGAAAGCACCCCACACCAGTGAGTCTGTCCTTGGGCACTGCCCTTCCCCATGCTTCTAGCCAATCCTGTCATCCCATCTCTCCTCCAGGACCCCTCAACTGTGCTTTGGGGTCCCCACCCCTCTCATCCAGTGCCCCCCTCCAGCCCAGCCCTTTTCCCCAAAGTCTGCCCCACTTCCTTCAGGAGCCTCCCAGTCCCTGTCCCCGTCATCGGGTTCCCCCCATGTCCAGCCCCCTGTAAGCTCCTACCCCTAGTGAAGC
Source organism: Lyroderma lyra (assembly GCA_004026885.1). Classification (NCBI taxonomy): domain Eukaryota; kingdom Metazoa; phylum Chordata; class Mammalia; order Chiroptera; family Megadermatidae; genus Lyroderma; species Lyroderma lyra. The sequence continues at coordinate 59,057 of PVJL010006913.1, read as the reverse complement.
ACGCCCCGGCCAGCAGAGCAGGGTGCTGGCCCTGCTGGGCTAAACTCTCTGACCCTCAGCCGTGCACAGGCTCCTGAGCTGGGGGCTGCCTGCGACCTGCAACCGGTTCCTGTGGCGGCAGCCCGGAGAGTTTCCGGTCACCACCTTCCTGCTGGGGGCCGGCACCGGGGGGCTGCTGGCCATAGGTGCGTGTGGAGCAGAGGGCGGCGGGGGGACCCGTCTTCAGACCTGTGTCTTGACCCTGTGCCCTCAGGCCTCTTTCAGGTCCTGGTAAACCCCATGAACATCTATGAAGACCAGAAGATGATGGCATTGTACGGCCTGGTGGGTTAGTGCTGGGCGAAGGACAGGGAGGGACACCCCAGAGGCCTGGGGGACGCGTCCTCTGTACCCTAATGTCCCTTGAGGCCCCAGCCTCGTCTTGGGCTCTGAGGGGAGATCCAGAAGGAAGAGGCCCCCAGTCTGTGGAAGAAGACAGTCCTTCCACTCTAGGGGCCTCCCCTGTCCGAGGGGCTCCCTGTTAACCCACACGATGCAGCTCAAACCCCCACAACCCTTCCTAATGCCCATCTCTCCTCTCCTCTTTGGCTTTGTTTCCTGCTCCTCCTGGTAAGTTCAATTCATTCATTCATTCATTCATTCATTCGTTCCGCACTCACTTTGTGTCCCCTGAGAAATCGGCAGGGACAAGGTTAAAAGCGAGCGTCAGTTCTCTGCGAGTTTACCTTCTAGTGGAGCGAGTGGGACAATAACTGAAGAAGAAATCAGCAAGAGCACTTCTGACAGTGACAGTGGCATGAAAAAAGCAAAGCCGGGGGGCGGGGCACGTGATGGAAAGGGACCGGGGAGCTACCCCGCCCCCCCCCAGGTGTGAATCGTCAGGGAAGGCTTCTCCGTGAAGGTGGCCTCTGAATGGAGACCTCGTATCTGGACGCGTGGGGCTGTAAGGACCCACAACCCACCCCGAAGCCGTTGAACCACAGAGGAAGTGTATTAGCTCGTGTGACAAGTTCCCAGGTGGAGTGCTTCGGGAGCTGGGGTCATTCGGCAGCTCCGTGAACCCACCCAGGGCTCAGGTTGCTTTTATCTTTCATCTCTGCCGTCCTTGGCCTGCAGACCACCCCTCTCGGGTCATGAAAAGGCTGCAGCAACTCCGGGCTTCCCATCTTCACACGACCCTTGCTGCGGTCTCTTTGAAGAAGAAAGACAACTCTCCTGTAATCCCCCCGCGCCGGCGTCCCCCCGCGTCTCTTTGGTCAGGGCCGTGGTGCGTGCCCTTCCCCAGCCCACGCGGGGAGCATGGAGCCGGCGGAATGGACTCATCGCCACGGGACACCAACAGGAAACTCCTTTTTCTCCGCCGCAGTATTCAGAGCTCTGCTCCCTGGATGACCTTTCACCCAGACCCTCAGCTTTCGGGTCATTTTCACGTAGAAGACCGAGTCCTGCTTCAGGGAGCAGGACTGTGTTTAGGTTTAAAAGAGCCCATGCAGTCTGCATCAAAGTTGCCATCTCAGGTCCCTTCCGGAGCCTCCTCCCCACTTCCTGCCACGCCCCCACCCCCGCCGGACCCCTGGGTCGGGGGTCCTGCAGTGGAGAAGGGGGCGCACAGCTCCTTTACTTTTTTCTCTACTTCCTTCCCCTCCGCTGCTTCCGACGTCAGAAGGGGAGTAGAAGAATTAGAGGAAAAGGGACAAAAGTCTGAAGTCACCGGCACTCCAATAAGGTCACCACCTGTGTGCCAGGCACTCACGCCCCGGCTGCTGCCGTGAAGGCTGTTTATGGTCTTGGGAGGCTCTGTGTGGCCCTTGCCACACGGATTCCTGCCCAGGGCTGCTCCTCAGACCACTCATCTCTGATGCAGACGCTCACGGATGACGTGAGGCCTGCCTGCTGTCCCCCCACCCCCAGCACCTTGGGGCTGTCCCCTCTCCCTCCATGAGAGCAAGTTCAAGTTCATGTCCTCCCCACACTCGCAGAGAGGTCCTGCTGAGCGCTCGCAGGCACTCTCCTTGGCTCTGGTGGCAAGGTGACAGCCCACAAGTAGCCCTGCCAGGTTCTCCAGCTCAGCAGGAACCCAGCCCGGTAGCTGCAACAGGTGCCCCTTCTGGGAGCCGCCCTGAACCCCCTTCATCCCTGAAGGGTTCCCCGGAGCCTCTCACTGGCCGTGGGGAAGTGAGCTCCCATCCTCTCCACAGACTGACGGCTTCTCCCCACTCCTGAAAAATCCAGATTTCTGGCCTTGTCCTGATGTGCACTGGCCAGGGCAGAGGGGTGAGGGCCTGGCTCTGCTCTTTGGGGGGTCCCAAAGGGGGTGTCTGCAGCTCCGTGGGGCTCTCTTTAGAATGCAGGGTGGCTCTGTCAGCTAGCATCCTGAGCTTGAGCCAAGGCCGCAGAACAAGCCCCTCTCAGTGTTCTGTTTGGCCAGGATCGGGTTAGACAGACCCAGCTTCACCCCTGGGGGCTGGAGGAGGGACCGGCCTTCGCCCTGGAACAAAACCCAAGTTGTGTGAGCAAGAAAGAAAGCAGAGTGAGCCTCTGGGTGGCACCCACAGGGTTCGCGGCAAACCTGCATGACCAGGTGGGGCCAGCCAGGTGACGCCAGGGACAGGATGGGGAGGGTGCCCCTGGCCTGGGGAACGGCCGGGCAAAGGCCTGAGCAGAGCAGCGACCTGAGCACAGTCCAGGGACGAGGCCTGCGTGGGTGGACATGGGGGACAAAGGGAGGAGACAGGGGGCAGGAGGCGACCCCAAGTGTGGTGCACGGCCATCAGGTGGTTCAAAGCCAAAAAGGGCCGCGTGCCGGTTCCGTTTTCATGAGATCACCCTGGCTGCCTTGTGAGATCCAGGTGTAGACTGGCAAGAGAGGAAGCAGGGGACCGGAGAGTCCCGGGGAGAGGTGACAAGGGCTCTGAGGGCAGCGGAGGTGACCTGTAAGGACCTGGGGTCCGCTGTGGCGCTCCCGGGGCCAACGCGGTCTCCACACAGGAACCTTCTGGGTCCCCGGACCCGCGCGTTCACACTGTTCCTTTGGCCTGGAAGGCCACGGCGCCTCCGGACAGCACTTACTCATCTTGCAGCCCGGCTGACACATCACCTCCTTTGTCCAGCCCCACCCCACCCTGCAGAAATGCCCCCGCCCTGCCCGCTCCCACAGCCCCGCAGGGGCCCCGCCCTGAGCCCTGGGCCGTCACCGTGCTGTAGTCATTTGTTTACTCGTCTGTCTCCCTCCCCGGATTAGGAGCTTCAAGGAGCTCACTGTCTCCTTCCGGAGACCACAGGAGACACCCGCGAAACTGCTGAGACACACCGGGGACGTACATGCTTAAGGGACACGCTGTGGTGCTGGGGGTCTGGGGGACTCTGGGCCCCAGTGCCCGCTGTCAGTGTTTCTCCCATTCTCCCTGCACCTAGGGCAGGTGGGACTCCGGCCTAGAAAAGGGAAGTTTGACCCCTCCCCCACCACAAATGCGCACCCTCGCCGACCGGGGCTGTTGGGCTGCCAGTCGCCCCTCCGGGCCCGTCTGGAGCCTGGCACACAGCTGAACTATGTAACTGGTTGTTGAATGAATGAATGAGTGGCCTGGACGGCCTATGAGCCTCAGAGGAAACGGGGACAGGATGGTGGTGGCTGGAAGGGAGGTGGGGGGCTGGGTGCTCTGACGGACAAGCCCGCTTCCTCACTGCCTCACCACCTCGGGGGCTCTCCTGACAGGCTTCGGGGCCCTGGGCTGGGGGACCTCCCCTCACATCCGCTGTGCCAGCCTCCTGCTGGTGCCCAAGATGCTGGGCAAAGAGGGCAGGCTCTTCGTGCTGGGATATGCCTTGGCCGCCATCTACGAGGGTGAGTGTGCCCCTGGCTACCCATTAATAACGCCACAGCAGTGACCCTGGGGCAGGGGGACACCCCGTGGGAGACTGGCCTGGTCAGAGAGAGAGGGTGAGACTCTAATCGCTGCTGCTATTCCTGGCTGCGTGTCCCTGAGAAAGCTCCTGTTCACCTCTGGGCCTCCTTAGTTCACACGGATGAAAAACAACCAGGGCTCGAACAACACGGCCTCTCACAGGTCTTCTGGGCCCCATCACGCACCGTGCTAGAAAGCGGTCACTGCGTGCAAAGCAGGGGTTGGGGGTGAGCTTAAGAGAGTTGTTAGCTCCAGGGGCAGGTGACCCACCGGGGCATCTCTCCCCAGGACCCATGGCCAACCTGCGGCACAACCTCAACGAGGTGGTGGCCTCGCTGGGCTGCACGGTGGAACTGCAGATCAACAATACCCGCGCGGCCTGGCGCGTGTCCACCGCCCCGCTGCGTGCCGTGTTCAAGGGCCTGCTGGTCAGGGCCCTGTGTGGGCGGGGCCTCGGGCTGAGAGTCCCTCTTCTGGGGGTGGGGGTGGGGGCCTAGATGACTTCAACTGGGAGCTGGGAGCCTGGATTTACACCTTCCCAGTGGGGGACACGACTGCCCCCAAACATTGCCGGATGTGCCCTGGTCCCTGGGCACTAAATGCCCGGAGAGCCCCCGCCCCCAGTCACTGGGACATGCCCCACACACGTTTCCACACACCTGAGCCCGTGGTCCTCTGGGCAGCTGAGCTAGAATGTCGGCAAACTGGGGGCCTGGGCCTTTAGGATTCAGAAGCTTGGAGGACCAGGGCCTTGGGAATTGGGTATTGGAGACTGGGGGCTTGGGAGTCGGGGACACGGAGATGGCACAACGGTCTGAGAGATTGGTGATGTGGGCGAAGTCCAAGGGCCTGCCTTAGCAAGGGTCTGGGGTGGGAAGCTGAGGAGGAGCTGGGAGCCTGGCAGGTGAGCAGAGCAGAGGAGAGGAGGGGGCTCCCAGAGACGATGCATGGTGGAGAACTTGAGTGAGAGGCTGTCTCAGGGCCTGGGCTCCTGTAGGCCTGAGGTGAGAGCCTCAAGCCTGGCTACTGGGGGGCAGACTGGCACTGAGGCAGTTCTAAGCTCCCACCCTGACCCCTTCCTACCCTCCCCCTCCCCACCAGGGCAGCAAAGACACGCTAAGAGCAGAGGCTCAAAACATCTCCGACTCCTTCAAGGACCTGGACGCCCAGGTGAACAGTGAGGCTGGCTACACACCTGAGGATGCCACGGGCTTAGAGGAGACCGCCCAAGGCCAGGGGACCCACCGCTCTGTGGCCTCCAGACACCACCTCTCCACGCAGAAGATGTACGAGCTGAGGACCAAGCTGCGTTGCTCCAGTGAGGGGCGTCCCCGGGTGGGGCAGGGTGGGGCAGGGTGGGGCAGGCCATGGGGCCAGGACGAGGGGACCTCAGGCAGCCCTGTCCCTCCCCGCAGACGTGGTGAACCAGGCCATTCTCAGCTGCCGCCACTGGTTTGACCAAAAGCATGAACGGTGCATGCAGCGCATCTGGGTCCCACTGCTCAGGCACCTGCTCTGCGTGCCCATGAAGTTCAAGTTCTTCTGTGGCATTGCCAAGGGTCAGCATAGCGGCAGGAGGGTGGGGAGCACCGGCGCTAGGGAGCTGGGTCCTTGGGGAGCACGGGGTGGGTGTGGGGCAGAAAAGCAATCAGGCAAAAAGCAGGATGGAGAGGATCAGAGAAGGGAGGCCTGGAGGCCGGGCAGAGCCAGGAGGCCCTGACCCAGCCTCCCGCCACCAGCAATGGGGGTTTGGTGTCGCAGTCGCATCCCTGTGGAAGGAAACTTTGGACAGACCTATGACTCCCTCAACCAGTCTATTCATGGCCTGAGTGGGGAATTTTCCGCCACTATTGACCTCAAGGTAGGAGGCAGGGGCGTGTTGGGGGTGGGGGTGGACATACTGCAAGTGACAGGGCACAGGACAGAGGTGACCGGGGGTGTGAGGGACAGGGACAGGAGGGGAGTGGTGGTGGTGGTAGTTTTGGGGGACAGGGAGGGGGACAGAGCAGAGCCTGTGGTGTGCTCAGACCTGACTTTGGGACAGAATGGTCAACCAGGTGACAGAAGGTGTCAGCTCATACACGTGCAGGGGGCCAAGACGGTGTCCAGGAGGGTAGCAAGCAGAAGGAAGTGGCAGCTCCCGCGGAGCCTGGGACAAGCCAGGGGACCTGACGTGAGAGGGATACTGGGGAGGGGGAGAGGCCACGGAGAGGCTGGGTCTGGGCCTGAGGCTGCAGCAGGTTGGCTCTGCACCTGGGCCCCCCAACAGGAAGAGAAGCGCGCTGGGCTGCTGGGCGTCAATGCGAGCTGGAAGCACGTGGGCACTGAGGTGCGGGACTACGTGAGACGCCAGGAGGCCCAGCTGGAGTGGGGCCTGGGGCTGCTGCAGGTGCTGCTGTCCTGCACCTTCCTGCTCGTCCTTAAAGCGTGAGCCCTGGCCCCGCCCCCCGGAGCCCCGCCCCGAGGGAGGCTGTCCGAATGGGCCCCCCGGAGCCCACCTCCTCTTGGAACGGGATTACTCCGGTGCCTTTCCACGGAGCTGGCTGCATTGTTTATACAAAGCGAGAAGGAAACGTGGGCATTTTGTCCGAAGGAAAGTCACCCACGCGCGGTCCTGCCACCTTAAAAGGGCGACCGTCTTCATTTATCCCCCTCCTTCCAGCCTTTATCCCAATGCTGACTTTTTTACTATTCCCTTTGACTTTTGATTTTTTTTTTCTTGCCCTTCATATTCCTTTTGGCTCTCACTTTGTGCCATTTTTATCATCCAATTCTGCTTTCATTGTCTCCCGCCTGCTGCGTTGGCAGCTACTTTTCCTCCATTTGGACCAAAGTCCTCAACCCCACCCAACCCTGTGTCCAGCTGGGCTATCCTGGACCTCGCTCTCCGTCCCCTGGTGACCTCTGAGAACGCTGTTTCCTGTCTCCACCCCCAAATGCCTGCGATGGGCAGAGGCTGGGCAGGGGCTGAGCAGGGGCTGAGCAGGGACAGCCCCAGGGGCTCCTGCTCCGCCTGCCCCTGTTGGGCGGGCCTCAAGTGACTGCCAGTGAGTGGCTATGGGTGTGCCTGAGGCAGGACCGAGATGGATGAGCCATAGTCCTGCCCTCAAGAAGCTCATGGATGGGAGTTCTCTGATGGTGTAGTGGCTTAAGGCTTCAGCATTGGTGCTGTCAGTGCTGCGGCCTGGGTTCGATTCCCAGTCAGGGAGCTAGGCATCTACAAGTCAGAGATGAGTCAAGGGCTGCGGGAGAGATGTGGGAGCTAAGGAGATGACCCTGCAAGGGCCATCACTGGCCTTCAAAAGGCTGTAGATGGGCGCCATGGTCTAGGAGAGAAAGGGGGTTCTCTTGAGCAAGGATGCTGGCATCTGGGAGGCAGAGGACTAGGACGCATGGTCAGAACAGGCTGGAAAGCTCTTCAGGACCCTGAACGGGGGTGGGGAGGTGTGGGGGGCGCAGTTGCAGGCAAGCCGGAAGCCCCCAGTCCAAGGCGGGTCAGCGTCGGGGAGCCGAACTGGAGCGGGGCGTGGCCGGAAGTTGGCCCGAGAAGGACGGAAGAAGGGGAAGGTGTAGCAGGCCTCAGAGCTAGCTTAGGGAGGGACGGAAGGAGGCACAGAGTCAGACGGCACTTCCAGGCGTTCAGCCTGGGTGAGGTCACGACGCGGCGTTGGCGAGAGGGCGGGGCCCAGGCTCGGGGACCCTTGCACAGCAGCCTTAGGTCTCCCCACAAGGGGGCGCGCACAGTCTGTCTTTGCATTTCTAGTTTAAAAGGCAAAGGTGTTGGATTTTTAGGCGGTCCCAGAGCCAACAGCATTGAACCCTATGTTTTATTGAACGTAATTTTACAGTTTCAAACACATTTTCAACAATTAACTTTTTTTGTTTTTCATTATGTGGGTAGTTCCCTGGCTGGGAATCGAACCCAGGCTGAAGCCCAGCCACTACACCACCAGGGAACTCCTCAACAATGAACTTTTTTTTTCCCTTAAGAAACTGAAGCATTATGTGGGATCTTGGGAGATACACAGAGGAGTTACACACACACACACACACACACACAGAGAGAGAGAGAGAGAGAGAGAGAGAGAGAGAGAACACAGCTGTACTCGAGGGTGTGCAGAGGAGAAGGAAATGGTGGTCAGGATGAGTTGTACTTGAAAGGACCTCCAGATGTTTTGCAGTCTCAGCCTTAGCCGGGAGGTGGGGACTTAAATGAATGTAGGAGTTAATGCAGCAGGTGACACCTGCAACCATGATGAGTTCCCATCTCTGTGCCTTTACTCTTGCTGTCTCCTCTGCCTGATATTCATCTGCAAGATCTGCACCTGGGAAACCTTCGCCTGCCTCCCGTGCACACAGGCACTTATCTCTCACCTCTGCTGTCTCCTCAGTTGTTGTTGGGTCATGGTCTGTCTCTCACTGCACCATGGGCTGCTGGAGGGCAGGGCAGAGTCTTTTCCTAGGATGTAGGTGGAACCCAGTGCAGGCTGGCTGCACCGTGCCTCAAGGGAACCTGGGGTTGGGGGTGGGTGCAGAGAACCGCAAAGAGATGGGGACATACGCGTCCACAGGTCCTTCTCCTACACAGACAGCTATAATGGGGACATCCGCTTTGACAATGTTTACATCAGCACCTACTTCTGCCAGATCGATGAACGCAGGAAGAAGCTGGTGAGTGGGCCCAGCCCTCCCAAAGGCTGCCCTGTGTGACTTCGCACTCCAGGCAGTCAGAGGGGAAAGGGGTGACAGAGTGCTCAGTGTTCCTTACTGTGTGCACCATGTTTGTTTGTTTGTTTTCAGGGCAAGCGGACTCTGCTGCCGCTCCGCAAAGCCGAGAGGAAAACCGTCATCTTCCCCTACGACCCCAGAATCCAGGCCTCAGAAATGAAAAACGTGGTGAGGATGGGCGGGGGCGGGGTGGTGGTGGAGGGGTCCACGGCCGGCAGGGGGCGCTGGCCCGTTCCAGACCCCCGCTCTTGGGCAGGTAAGGGAGCTCGTGGACACACTGCCCGCTCTGCTGCTGCTGCTGGCGCTGTGTGGCCTGGACTGGGCGCTGTACTCCATCTTCGACACCATCCGCCACCACTCCTTCCTGCAGTACTCCTTCCGCAGTGAGCCCCGTCCCCCAAGACGCGGCCGGGGAACTCCCACCCCTGTGCAGCCACCCCATCCCAGTTCTAATCCTGTCACCTCCTCCTGAGTCTCAGCCCCTCTCTGTCCTCCTCAGGGTCAGATCTCAGTCCTGCAACCAGACACCAACCCCGGGGTGGGGGGCACTCAGTTTCCAGCCCCTTCATATCTGCAACGGGAAGAGGAGACTTGAGAAGTATTTCTATGCTCCATCCCCTTAACTCCAACTCCTCCCTGCTCCTGGCCTCAGGCAGTCATAAACTGGAGGTGAAAGTTGGGGGAGACTCCATGCTCGCCCGGCTCCTTCGGAAAACCATCGGGGCCCTGAACACCTCCTCCCACACAGTGGTGGAATCAAACAACGCGCGTGAGTGGGGCTGAGATTTGGGATCAGAGAATGGAGAGCTGGGAGCAAAGGCCTTTCCAAGGCAACGAGTTGGGGGACTGGGCCTTGGGTGGGGTGAGATGGGGGTCAGTATGCTTGGGTTGGGGAATCGGAGCAGGAAATATCAGATCCAACGCTACCAGTTGGAGGATGACAGACGTGGGGGGGAGGAATGGGGGATGGGGTGGGGCAGGGCCTTAAGGCCAGAGGGTCCCAGTCACGTCCGTGGGCCTAGAGCAGAGCTGTTCTGCAGGGTGAGGGGCTGGCAGGAGGGCCACAGGGTATCCGACACGTAACCTGTACCCACCCAAGGATGGGGAGTTCAGCCAGGGCCACGCTGTCCCTCAGCCGGCCCTGGCCAGACCCCCAACAGGCCTGCCCCGCCCCCAGCCTGCCTGCCCCAGCCGGTGCGCCTGGATGCCAGGGCCTACGTGAGGGCGGCGCTCCCTGTCGGCCTGCTAGCGTGCCTCTGCCTGCTGCAGGCTTTCGGCTACCGGCTCCGGAGGGTCATCGCCGCCTTCTACTTCCCCAAGGTGCGCCCTCCCCTGACCGCGCCACACCAGCCTGCTCCCAAGCTCCCCACTGACGCTGTCTGTAGCGGATGCCACCCCCTCAGCACGGTCACTGTCACCCACTCCCTCTCCCTGGCCCCAGAGAGAGAAGCGGCGGGTCCTGTTCCTCTACAACGACCTCCTGAGGAAACGGGCAGCCTTCACCCAGCTGAGGAGGGCAGCCATCCTGAGGCAGGCTCAACGGCAGAGGGCACCCGTAAGTCGGGGCTCCTGGTCTGAGAACTGCGGGGCAAGGACATCTCCCTTCAGCCCACCCGGCCCACCGGAGCTCAGCGAGTTGTCATGGTTCATGCGAAAGGCCATGGTCATCCAGTTCCTGGAGGTCAGGGCGGGGGCCAGCTCTGGACCCTCGAAGTCAGCCTAGCCCGAGACTCAGTGGACCAGCAGGCAGCAGGCGGAATGGGGGGATCGGATGGATACAGTCTGGGCCAAGGAAAGCCGGAGGGGTTCATCAGAAACGCTGCGAGGGCTGCAGACCGGAAGCTCGGTGTGGTGGCGGGGTGGGAGCTGGGGGTCAGGGAGGCCTCATGGAGGTGGGCACATGGTGTACAGAAAGGGCCTGGAGTCGCCAGAACCAAGTTCCAGCCCACACTTCCTCGTTAAGCTGTGTGACCTTGGCCGTAGTCCTCACTGGACCTGTTTTTCCCTCTGAAGAGTGGGAAGGTTGGATGGATCTTTTGTTATTGGTTTTTGGTTGGTTCCCTGACCAGAAAGCGAGCCCAGGCCGTGGCGGTGAGAGTGCTGAAGCCTGGGCACTGCACCACCAGGGAGCCCCCCGGCCAGATCTTGAAGTCCTGCTCATCAGAGACCCAGGATGGAGGGGCGGCCGGAGGTGGAGCTCTGGTGCCAGAGGGCCTGGGTCTGAATCCTGGCTGCTCCCCCGATCCCATGATAACGGTGTCATCTTGAGCGCTTGCTTAGGTGCCGTTTACCCCTTCTGTAAAGTGGGCTTAACTACCCCACCTGGTTGTCATACGGGTGACACGTACTCTACTGTCATGGTGCAGGCACACGGCAAGTTCTGTACCTGTGGTTGTCACTGTGTGACCCCAGGCAAGTGACCACACCTGCAAGCATCAGTTTTCTTAGGGGAAAAGGTGGTGATGACGATGATATCAGCCTTCTATGGTGATGGTTAAATTGAGTCAATTATAGTTTCTTAGCACAGGGCCCCACATTGTAAAACAAACAAACCAAAAAACTAAAAGCAGCACCGAGTGGCGGCCACTCTTTACCCAGCCCTAAGAAAGCCCCTGGAAGCGAGGCTGTGCTTGCCCCACTTTTCCCTCCACCCTCCGTGACACACCTGAATGGCTATCTGATTACACCTGGATAGCTCTCTGATCACACCTGGATGGCTATCTGGTCACACCTGGATGGCTCTCTGATCACACCTGGATGGCTCTCTGATCACACCTGGATGGCTCTCTGATCACACCTGGATGGCTATCTGATCACACCTGGATGGCTCTCTGATCACACCTGGATGGCTATCTGATGAAAATGTGAACATGCGGAGACTCCATGACCCCCATCCTGAGGCGAACTGGATTTTGACAGACAGATGGAAATGCGAAGGGCATTCATTCCAAGCTGAGGGAACAGAATGTGCAAAGACTCCCGGTCCCAAGGGACTGCCCAGTGCCAGGACAGTTGGAGAAACTGGCACCAAAGATGCCAAGTTCAGGGACGGGTAGGCTGGAGCAGAGGCTAGAAAGGCACTGGATCGGGGAAGGCTTCGCAGGCCAAGCCCCGGAGTTCCCCTTCGGTCTGGCGGGCAGTGGGGGTCCTGGAGCTTTGTGAGCAGAGTGACCTGATGAGGCGACCTGTGGAGAATTCCTGGCAGTTGTGTGGCGAGAGGGTGGGCGAGAGGAGGAGCACGATGCGCCAGGCTTGTGGATGGAATTGGGGCACGTACTTGGTTGCAGCCAGGTGTGAGTGCTTGCCATCTGTGTGCCTTTGGGAAAGTCACTTAACCTTTGTGGGCTTCATCTGTCTCATCTGTAAAGTGGACACAATAGTGATAGCCTATCAGCCCCCCCACCCCGCGAGAACCAAATGAGATGGTTTATGGGAAAGTGCAGTGATGGTGGCTGCTGTCACTGGCTGGAGAGTCCAGGCTCCATCCCGCGACTCTCCGTCGGAGTGGGGGGCGGGGGAGGCTCTCTAGGACCCACTTCCATAGCCCGCTTGCCCTCCAGGGGTCTTTGCCCCACCCGGCTTCCTCCGACACATGGACATTGTCAGGCCTTAAGACTTCGGACAAGAAGCGGTGTCCAGTTCCCCTCGCTCCCCCATCCTCTCCCCTCGCTCCCCGCATCCCCCGCCCCGCTCCGAGGCTGACTCTAAGCCCTCCTCGCCTCCCAATAGCGCCACCACCTAGTGGACGTCCTGCATCGCTTCTGCCCGCTCCTGCGCCCCTGGCTGCGCCGGCGCTGCGTGGTGTGCCAGGCACCCGAGACCCCCGAGTCCTACGTGTGCCCGACTCCGGGCTGCGAGGCCGTCTACTGCAGGTCGTGCTGGGACGACGTGCGGCAGCGGTGCCCGGCCTGCACGCCCCGCGAGGAACTCTCCTCCTCCGCCTACGGCGACAGCAACGATGACGCCACCTATGCGGAGTGAAGGGGCGCGTCCTGCTCGCTCTCCCACCTCGCTCCTTCCTATTTAATAAAACGCCGCGTACCCTCCTGCTGCCCGCGCCTCACAGGGGTCTGGCGCGGGGGCGGCGGGTGAGCCCCGCGCTGCCCGGCCCGCAGTCGGAAGAACTGGCTGCAGGGCTGGGCGGCGGACGAGGGGCGGGAGGGCTGCAAAGCTGCTCGAAAGCGGTCCGGACCCGCGTCCGGGTGGAGACGCGACGCCCAAGCCGCTCGGGCCGGGCCTCGGCTCCCACCCCGCACAGCAGCCAGGAAGCGCCGGCGCAGGGCAGAGCGAGCGCAGTGGGAGTCCGCCGGCGCCTCGGAGGCTTTGAACCCGGCGGGGGCGGGGCCTTACTGGGGGCGGGGCCTCGAGGAGGCGGGGCCGGGCTCGGGGGCGGGGCGGGGCGGGGCCGCGCGGCATTGCCGAGCGACAGGGTGCGAGGCAGACCCGTCCGCCGCCGCGTCTCGGCGCGCGGCCCAGCACCTGCTGCCCTCGGCCCTCCCGGGGCGCAGCTGCCATGCGGCTGGCGCTGCTCTGGGCCCTGGGGCTGCTGGGCGCGGGCAGCCCTCTGCCCTCCGGGCCGCTCCCAGATACAGGTGAGTGCCCGGCCGCGAGCAGGCTGGGATAAGCCTGGGCGGAGGCACAGGGAAGTCGGGAGGCACCGGGGTGCTGGGGCCCCGAAGAAGACCCTGGGGGACCCCTCCCAGCCCGCGGCCGGCCCCGGGCTGCGGTCCTGGGCGGAGGGCCCGGTGACGGGCGTGGAGAAGGAAGCGGGGTCGCCATCCTCAGCACGGAAGCCTCCAGGCTCCAGTACCAGGCACGGAGTGGCCTGGCGCAGCGCCCGGGCCCCCAGGGCTCGTGGGAAGGGGTCGCAGCTCCCAGCACTGACGTCCCGCTCTTCTGGGGCCTAGCTGACCGGTCCACCCCGTGCCAGGGCGCCGGGTGGCCACGGCTCGTAGGATTTGGTGAAGGAGGTGCTTCCCGGCCCATCCTCCCAGGCCTGAGCGGCCGGGCACCCCTCAGCCCGGTGCCGATGCCACCAGAATCCCAGCTGAGCGGGCGAGGACCCGGGGGGAGACGAGAGAGGGGAGAGTTGGCCAGGAAAGAAGTTGGGACACCAACTCCTCCTTGGAACTTTCACTTCCCGCTGCTGTCTTGGGCCGGGGGCCGAGAGGGCAGGCGGGGGTGGAGTGTCCGGAGGAGAGAGGGCCATTGTGGGGAGGGGGGACCTCAGGGAGGAAGCGGAGGCTGTGGGGAGCGGGCGTGTCCGACTGGGCATGAGGGGTGTTAGGGAGGGGGTGTTTGCACTGCTCACCCAGAAATGGGCGTTCCCACATCTCCAGTGAGGAAAGGGGAGGGCGCGTGGGCACCCGGCCACAGGGCTTGGCCCAGTCCTCAGGGGGGGTTCCCTGGGGAGTTGATTGGGTGGGCGTTGGGAGGGTCCGCTGACCAAGCTGAATTATCTTTCTCTGGGGACTTGGATGGGTTGGTGGGATGAAAGCGAAACATTGGGAAGAAACCTCCATTCCCAGTTTTCTCCTTTAAGTCCCAGCATGCAATGCAGGAGTCCTGAGGCCGAGAAAGGCTTTGAGGTGCTAGGGCCCGGGTGGGTCAGGGGGCACCAGGTATCCCCGGCCCTAGTGCTGATTCTCTCAGTGATCTCTTGGGGTGTCCTGGGGACCCTGCAGGTGCCGAGGAGGAGCAGGCAAGGCCTGAGAGGGCCCCACATGGGGCCTTGGAGCCCCAGATTCTTCAAGACACCCTCACATTCAGCCTAGCAGAGGTGCCTCAGGTGAGCCTCTCTCTGCCCTCAAATAGAGAAATATGTCCCCACCACCCCACCACCGCCCCCCAGCAGGTGAGTGGACCTCACCATAGCACGGCCACGCCGGGTCTGGCTGCCCCTCCCACCACACCCCAACACCTGGCTTCATTTATCACCCTCTCCCCTCTGTGCACTCAGCCCCACCCCACCCATCCGTCTCCACTGGGAAATTCCAAGGCTAAGCGCACTTTCTTGGGTGTCACATTAGTTTTCTCAGTGTGGGGACTTAGAGAGTGGGTCAGAACCTCCCTAAACACCCTCCCTCCACCCCCAATTCTAAAGCTGAGTCAGAGGAAGGGCTGGGGCCTGTACTGGGTCCTCCATGAGCTTCCTCTCTGGGCAGGAAGCCGAGAAGGGGGTGGCTGGGATACCTTCCTTGACCTCCCCACACAAGCCCCCAGAACAATGCCCCAGGCCAGGCGGGGCTTCCTGGCCCCTCCCTCGGGACCCCCCCCACCAGTGACCTAATCGTGGATGCTCTCCTAACCAGACATTCTCTGGTTAGGGAGGATAGGAATTTTGGGCAGGGGCAGGGAGGTGACCTGCCCTCTGGTGCCCACAGACCAATGTGCCTGAGACTTTGCGAATCAAATTGGAATTGGATGGTGAGAATCATATCCTGGAGCTGCGACAGAAAAGGTAATAATGGTCGGGTAATCATGGTCATAACACGGCTAACAATTTGTATGTGCCAGGTGCTGAGTGCTTGAATTCACTTAAGCCTCATAACTACCCTATGAGGTAGATACAATTATGTATTATTATTGTCCTCGTTTTTTATGTGAAGAAGTCGAGGCACAGAGAGGTTAAATTGCTTGCCCAAGGGAGCATTTGAGTTCTTGCTCCCCAGCATATGTCAGCAGTTTGGCTCAGATAAACTCTTATAAAAAATTCATTAAAAAAAAGAAATCCCACCTTGCCCAAGGTCACACGGGCTGGAACTCATAGAGCCTGGCAGAGTTTGTGGCCCAACCACTATGCTCTGCTGCCTGCGTGGGAAGCAGGAGGTGGGGGGGCTTGCCTGGTCCCCAACCACCCCTCTACCGCCTTCAGGCCTCACGCTGTCACTGTGCCACCCCAGCAGGCAGCTGAGCCCCGCTCCTTTCTTTCCCTTCCACAGGGAGTTAGTCCCAGGCCGCCCAACCCTGGTGTGGTACCAGCCTGATGGCACCCCCGTAATCAGTGAGGGGCATACTCTGGTGAGTAAGACTGTCTTGTGCCCCATTTCTGGCCTGAGGGAGGAGGGAGAGGGTGCTGTCCCTGGAGTGCATAGGGGGGTGCCCTGGCTCACACCCCTCCTGCCCCTCCAGCTGGCCCTGTGTCTCTGTACCACAGGACTGCTGCTACGAGGGAGGCGTGCAGGGCCGCGCAGACTCCTGGGCCTCCATCTGCACCTGCTCTGGGCTCAGGTACGGGGGCGGGTCCCAGGATGGTGGGCAGAGTGACAGGGCATGAGGGGTGCAGCTGGGAAGTTTCCTGACTTCCTGCATCTTCCCCTAGCGGCTTGGTGGTCCTGTCCCCGGAGAAAAGCTACGCCCTGGAGCTGGGCCCTGGGGACCTTGAAGGTCCTCCCGTCATTTCCCTGATCCAAGACGTCCTCCTGCCAGGCCATACCTGCACCCTGAGCGGCCGGAAATCTGTGCCCACTTGGGTTCCCCCAGCGCACCCCTTGGGACAGCGTCACAGTCGCCGGGTGAGGAGGGTTGGTGGAGGGCTGGCCCTGGGACCCTCAAAGCTATTTACTCACAGTGACAACAGCTCCTGCTAACGGAGCAATGGCTCCGTGCCTCGCACTCCGTGAACTGTATCTCTACCCTGGGAGGGAGGTGCTACCCATACTCGATTTTAGTGACAGGTTAAGTGACTTGCCCAAGGCCATGCAGTTTAAGAAGTGGGACATCCAGGTGTAGGTACCAGACTCAAACGCCACCTGGATCCCAAATGCAGAGAGCGCACCTTGATATAGAAAATGCATATGTCGCCGATCGTGCAGCAACAAGAACCCAGTTTCGTCCTTTGTAAAATGGGGTTACTGACACTCCTTCCCTTCCATAAGCACTGTTGTGACTCATACATACGAGGGCTGTCCAGAAAGTATCCAGCCACGTAATCTGAAGGACAGAGGCATTTATGGCTGGGGGTTTTCCGCTTAGAACTGTGCCTGGCACGTGCTAAGTATCCGATGGTGTTGGCTCGTATTAGTGTTTGTCAAAATGTGGGGGGAAGCACTGAATTTGGAGCCAGAAAAGCAGGTTCCACTCGGAGCTTCATAAGCTGCTCCCTGGTCCACCTCGGGCACGTCCTGGCCTCTCAGGCGCGCAGGACAGGGGCTCCGCTGCAAACGGGGCGCTTCCGGCTGCTCTGTTTGACCCCACAGGGAGGCGAGAGTGCGGGTCGGGCAGGCCGCCGTGGCTGCGGGCAGTGGGCCGGGGCTGTGATTCGTGCTCCTCTTCCACAGTGGAGGCGAGACGTGGTGACAGAGACCAAGGTCATCGAGCTGGTGATTGTGGCTGATCATTCGGAGGTGAGCTTGCTGGGCGGCGCGTGGCCGCCGGCCCTGGCCGCCGCCTGCCCCGCCACCGGTCACGGTCACCGCTCTGAACCCACAGGTGCAGAGGTACGCGGACTTACAGCGCCTGACGAACCGCACACTGGAGGTGGCTCTCCTGCTGGACACTGTGAGTGCCGGGCCGGGGGCACCCTCGCAGCCCCCCGACCCCGGGAACGCCCGCCCTGAGCCCCAGTTCTCTTCCAGTTGTTCCGGCCCTTGAACGTACGCGTGGCGCTTGTGGGCCTGGAGGCTTGGACCCAGCACGACTGGATTGAGATAAGCCGGGACCCGGGGGTCACGCTGGACAACTTCCTCCACTGGCGCCGGACCCACTTGCTGCCCCGGCTGCCCCATGACAGTGCCCAGCTGGTGACGTAAGACCCCTGGGCTCGGCCAGCGGGGCCGGTCTGCCCTGGCCTGCACGGCCAGCGTCACACGCCAGCTCCCTCCCGGAGGCCCTGACGCTCTGGCCGCCTTGGCTTTGGGGCTTCACCTTGGACGTCTCGATCCCACAGCGCGACGCCCTTCTCGGGACCCGTGGTGGGCATGTCCATCCAGAACTCCATCTGCTCTCCGGACTTCTCGGGAGGTGTGAACATGGTGAGCTCTTCCCAGGCCTCCCCGCCGGGCCCAAGCGCCGTACCATTTACTCACTGAACCTCCCAACAAAGTTGTGGGTGTAGAGGGCCCCTGATGTCAGGGCACCCTCACTGATGGCCAGTCTTCACCTAAGAGTTCTTCCCGTGTGGGGGGCACAGCTGAGGCCCCAAGAACTGAGGAGATCTCCCAGGGCCACACAGTGAGGGAGGGGACACAGCTGAGCAGGACCCCAGGCCTGGGCTCTGCTGTTCTGGAAGCAACAAGGAGGGAGGCGGGACCTGCTGGGGCCCCAGAGGTCAGAGCAGGCGAGAGCAGGGCCGTCGGACTGGTGCTGGACCTGGGGCACCACTCCCCCCAGGACCACTCCACCAGCATCCTGGGAGTTGCCTCCTCCATAGCCCACGAGTTGGGCCACAGCCTGGGCCTGGACCACGACTCCCCTGGGAATAGCTGCCCCTGTCCCGGCCCAGCCCCAGCCAAGAGCTGCATCATGGAGGCCTCCACGGAGTGAGTGGCTGCAGGGGAGGGGAGGGTGGGGCAGGGGGCTGTGGGGAGGGCAGAGGGCCGCAGCCCCAGCCTGCCTTACCGCCCTCCCCAGCTTCCTGCCAGGCCTGAACTTCAGCAACTGCAGCCGACAGGCCCTGGAGAAAGCCCTCCTGGGGGGGATGGGCAGCTGCCTCTTCGAACGTCAGCCCGGCATGCCCTCCTTGGCCACTATCTTCAGAAATGTGACCGTGGAGGCGGGCAAGCAGTTCTCCTGTGTATTCCTGGAGGTGAGCCCCTCTCACCCCTTCCCACCCCCTGTCTACAGGGTCAGCACGTGGGGCATGGGGTTCTGGCTCTCACCCTCCGTGGGGCTCCCGTGTTCGGGCCCTGGGAGGAGGGGCGCAGGCCAGCCCTCTCCGAGGCTCAGCCCCTCGGTGCCCTGGCCCGCAGGACTGCGCTGAGCCCTGCTGTGACCGCTTCACCTGCCAGCTGAGGCCGGGGGCACAGTGTGCATCTGACGGACCCTGCTGCCGAAACTGCCAGGTGGGCACAGCCTGGACCGGCCTCCTAGAGCTGGCCTGCCGGGGGCCGGAGGAGCGGGGGACGGGTCACTGACTCCAGGGCCGGGCACCCACACGGACGCTCACGCACCCTCCACAGCTGCGCCCGGCCGGCTGGCAGTGCCGTCCCACCAGAGGTGACTGTGACCTGCCCGAGTTCTGCCCAGGAGACAGTCCCCAGTGCCCTCCGGATGTCAGTCTGGGAGATGGAGAGCCGTGTGCTGGTGGACAGGCCGTGTGCGTGCAAGGGCGATGTGCCTCCTATGCCCAGCAATGCCAGGCTCTCTGGGGACCTGGGGCCCAGCCGGCCGCGCCGCTCTGCCTTCTCACGGCCAACACTCGGGGGAACACCTTTGGGAGCTGTGGGCGCAGCCCTGGGGGCAGCTATGTGCCCTGTGCCCCTAGGTAAGTGAGGAATCGGCTCTACCCTGGGTTTATGGGAGCCTCGGCCCTGCTCTCACTGACTCCATGCCTCCTCCCTCACCCCAGGGATGCCATCTGTGGGCAGCTCCAGTGCCAGGGGGGCACGGCCCAGCCCCTGCTGGGCTCAGCCCGGGTTCTGCGCTGGGAGACACTAGAAGCCAACGGGACCCAGCTGAACTGCAGCTGGGTACACCTGGACCTGGGTGATGACGTGGCCCAGCCCCTCCTGGCTCTGCCTGGCACAGCCTGTGGCCCTGGCCTGGTGAGCTGCCTGGGGGGACGGGCCCCGCTGGAGAGGGCGATCTGACTGCGGCCACCAGTGCCTGGCTGTCGCTGTCCCTCAGTGCACGGGGCACAGACACTGAGGGGAGTTCACGTTCCTGTGACTGAGCCAAGTCCTGTCATCCCCTGAGCCTCAGTTTCCCCATCTGTGAAAGTGGGCTGTGGCCTCTGCTGCGTTGGCCTCCGGTCCAGTAAGCTTTGCGAGAATGTGACCTTTGCTTCTCTTCCCACTGAGCAGGTGTGCATCGACCACCGGTGCCAGCCCGCGGACCTGCTGGGAGCACAGGAATGTCGAAGCAAATGTCACGGGCGTGGGGTGAGCAGGCGTCGGGTGGGGTGGAAGGGGTGCAGGCAGGCTCCAGGCTGAAGAGAACGGTGGGTTTGGGAAGCAGATGTGCCTGGCTCCCGTCCTGCTCTACCACACCTAGCTGTGTGACCTGGGGAAGGTTATGGACCTTTCTGAGCTCAGTGTCCCCATCTACCAAGTGGGCATCACAGTACCCACTACCTGGGGTCCAGGAGATGAGTACGAAAGCTTGGAGCCTGGTGCCAGCAGACAGAAGGCACCACATGGTAGCTCGATCTAACTTCCTCTGGCACAAAGACCCCCCTCTCTCCGTAGCGCTGGCTCTGCACCCCGTATCCCAGCACACCTTCCCGTTGTGAGTTGTGGATGTCTGAGACCTTGGAAAGCTGGGGACAGGGTGCAGAGCCCCTCACGTCTCCACTTGCACCTCCTAGGTCTGCGATAGCAGCAGGCAGTGCCGCTGCGAGGAGGGCTGGGCACCCCCGGACTGCAGCGCCCGGCTCACAGGTGGCATGGCTTGGGTACAGTGGTAGCTGGGAGGGCAAAGGGGCTCATCCTTCACCCACTCTTGTTCCAACCCCTTCTCTGCTGGGTCCCTGACTCTGTGACCTCTGACCCCTCACTTTCTCTGAGCACAGTGACTTTCCTCCCTGCCTGCTGCCCCTCCCTGGGTGTGCGGTGCTCAGCCCCACCCACCTTCACACCTGCCCTCGCCCCACAGCCACCAGGTCCCTGACCACAGGGCTGCCCCTCAGCCTCCTGCTGCTGCTGACCCTGGTGCTGCTTGGTGCCATCTACTGGCACCGTGCCCGCCTGCGCCAGCGACTGTGCCAGCTCAAGGGGCCCAGCTGCCAATACAGGTACCAGCCTCCCTGCTGCCAGCTCCCTCTGCAGCGCTAGTGAGCACCACAACCTGCAGCCCCAGACCTCACACCCTGCATACCTCCTTCTCCGTGTGCCCTGGAGCACTTCACCTCACCTGGAGCAGTGAATATGCTAGGGCCCCTCTGCCCCAGCCCCAATACCCTCCTGATTGGGCCTAAGCCCCACCACACCCACCTCTCCAAGGGCTGCAAAGGGTTGACCCCACTCAAGGGTTGTGTATGGATGGAGGCTGGGTCCCTCCTGCCTTGCCTTTCTCCGTGCTCAGGGCAGCCCAGGCTGGTCCCCCAGAACGCCCAGGACCCCCACAGAGGGCCCCGCTGACGCCAGGCGCCAAGGTGAGTCCTGGACGCTGGAGGAGAGAAGGCCCCAGCTTGGCTGGGCATCCAGCTTGGGCCCTGGGATGGGGGTGTGGAAGGCTCTCGACTCAGAGAAAGACATTGCCCGAGAGTCCGTCAGAGGAGCCAGGCAGGGTGGGGGGAGCGCTTCCGTCCCCCACGGGCTGTGGGCTGACAAGCAGAGTCCAGCCTGGAGCGTGGAGGGGCCGTCCCCTAGACGAGGGTCTGCTGAGGTCTGTGAGAGGTGGGTCCCCCCGGCTCCCAGCAGGGGCCCCTGGAGGGAAAGGGGGGCTGGGGCCCAGAGCGGCCTTCAGTGTGCCAGGATCTGATGAGGCTCAAGTTCACCATGTGAGTGCCCCCGCCCGGGGCCCCCCGGGTCTGAGGACAGGAGTGTGTGTGTGGAGGTGGCCTGCATGCCCACCCCACCACTTGTCACCCCTCTGTACGCATCTGAATAACTGCACGCACAACCTCACTGCCCCTCCTCGAAGGGCACTAACCCCTCTCTGCCCACGTGTGTCTCTCTGCCCCGGCTGCCCGCCCCACCGTGTGCCTGTCCGCTCCTCAGCTCTCTCAGCAGGCTAGCGCTCTGGGCTTCCCAGCACCCCCCTCCAGGCCGCTGCCTCCTGACCCTGTGCCCAAGAGACTCCAGGTAAATCTGGGCCAGGCCCCGCCCTGGCCCAGGGCAGGCGGGAGGCTTGGTGCCCAATTGCAGTTCTCATCCCTGTTCCCTGCCAGTGGCGCTCTTCATTAGGGGACCAGGGTGCCCCTCAGCCTTCAGACACTCTGAGCCCCAGAAGCAGCGAAGGGTGAGCCTCCTGCCTTGGTTTCTACCACCATCTGGTGGTCAGTGGCGGGACTGCAGCCAGCCAGGGACAGCACGGTGACCCATACCTTCCTCCCCCAGGCATCTGCAGGCATGCACCCAAGCCCCGTGCGCATGTCCCCATTCTCTCCTGTCCCCTGGCTGACTTTGCATGTTGACCTGCACCCCTTGGGGGAGCCTCTGCATGCCCACTGCACCTTGCTGTCCTCTCACAGCCACTGCGCCTCTCTCTGTTCAGGCTGAGCTGGCTGAGCGGCCCAATCCCCCCACCCACCCTCTACCTGCTGACCCGGTGGTGAGGCACCTGAAGGTAACAGTGTGGGGAGAGAAGGGCGCAGCCTCTTCTCCCACCCAGGGCTCTGGTGGTGGTGGCCATGGCAAGGTGCCCCTCTGGGCCTGAGGGCTCACACCCTGGTGGCATCTCTAATGGTGACAGGTTTGTTTGGAGACAGGTGACCTCTGTGCCAACCCCCACCCCAGCTGGTGTTCCCTAGCACCAGTGCATGGGGGTGGCCAACATGACACTCCCTCCCAAGCCTGTCTCCTACCTTTTCTCTCTCAGTCTCAGGGGCCTGCTAAGCCCCCACCCCCGAGGAAGCCACTGCCTGCTGACCCCCAGGGCCGGCGCCCTTCGTGTGACCTGCCTGGCCCAGGAGCTGGAGTTCCGCCCACAGTGGTACCTTCTAGGTGGGCAGAGCGGTGCTGAGGGTGGTAGGTGGGCGAGTGGTCTGGGGAAAGAAGACCTCTGACCTTTTTTCTCGGCTTCCTGCACCCCAGGCCTGCTCCACCGCCCCCAGCCGTGCCATCGCTCTACCTCTGACATCTCCTGAGGTTCCGCTGCCTCCAACCCGGACTTAGGACTCAAGGAGGTGGTGGGTCAGTCACCTGGAGTCCCCCACAATGACCGAAGGAGCCAGAGCCTGGACGTGAGGGAGCAGGCGTCTTAAGACAGCGGGCACCACCAAGAGCTGTCGAGCTACACCCTGGGGACTCACCCACGAAGTTGCAGCTGGGGGTGGGGAGGGGCTGGCCGCTGGACCGGCTGAGGGAGGTGTGCACAGCCTATCTCTGCTCAGTGCAATAAACGGGAGCCCTTGGGAGCGCGCCTCGCAATGTGTCATCTCAGGGAAGGCCGGGTCGTCCCCTGCGGTTCCAAGTCTGGCCGCCAGGAGACGCTGTCGCCTCGGACGAAGACGGGAGGGCGCGCGTCCCAGGGATGCTCGCGGCGGGTGTCTGCCCAGCCTGAGACGGTCTCCGCGTACTCCAGTACCAAAGGGCGAACGCCTTTTGCCATTCCCAGTCGCCAAGCCCTCGCCCCCAACGCCTGCGGGCGGCCATCGACAAGCCAGCCAAGCCGATGGACCCGCTGTGTCCACACTCTGACAGGCTGGTGAAAAGGGGACCTGGCTGGTGTTCTGAGCCCCGGAGCCGGGGCGGAGCGGGGTGGCGGCTCCCACGATCCCAAGACCTCGCACCTGCCTCCTCCCCGCCTCCACCTGAGGGCTCGGGAACAAAGGTGCTTTGTACACGCCGCAACCACCTCATTACTTCGTCTTTGGAACTGGGGCCGCGTGGGCCCCCAGCCCAGAACGGAGGTGTGGGGCGGCAAGGGACAGGCGCCAACCCCAAGGTGGGCATGGAGCTCGTGACCGAAAGCTGGGGGGGCAGGGGAGAAGAGGTGTCCCAGGAGACGATTTGTTCCTTCCCGCAGCGCTGTCCCCAGATGTGCAAAGAAGACGGGACGATGTGCTAAGGTGGCCTGACAGGCTTCCTGGACCCCAGCTCGGGACTCACTTTTTTCTTTCTGGGCAAAGCGCGTGCGCTTTTTTCTAAATCCTCCGAACTTCTAATAAAGCCCTCTCCGCTGTGCTCATGCAGACATGAAAGCCACGACCCCCTTAAAAACACCCCTGGAAGGTGGAGTACTCGCCCCCTCGCAGCTCGGTCCGGCCTCGGCAGGAGCCGGGCTACCTGGCGCCCCACGGCGTAAAGGGGGTTAACGGGAGTTGGCGCTGAGTGGAGAGGCGGAGACTCACTCCCATTGGTGAAAAGTTACACGGGGGCGTGGCCTGTGGGTCGCCGCACCCCACCCCCTTTCCCGCACACCCCCGCCCCCCTTTCTCCAGTTTGTACCTTTCTCGGCGGCGACTGCGAAGCGGGCCGGCCGGGCCGGACCAGACCAGACCCGACCGCGGGGGCGATGCGGCTGCTGCCCCTGCTGCGGACTGTCCTCTGGGCCGCGCTCCTCGGCTCCCCTCTGCGAGGGGGCTCCGGCCTCCGCCACGACTTCTACTGGAACTCCAGTAACCCCAGGTAGCCGGGCCGAACCCGGCCGGCAGCCAGCTGGGCCTGCACGCTCCCGGGCTGGGCGCGCGCCCGACGCTCGCCCTGTGCGCGGCGCCGCCCGAGCCCGGCCGCGCGCCAGGGCTCCTTTGTTTGAGCCGGCGGGGGAGGGGGGAGGGGCGAGGCGCGCCCCGGGTTTCCCCCCACCCGCACGTGTTGGGGGGCGGGCGGAGGACCCCAGCCCGGCGGGCAGTCGGTGGGGTTTCGCAGCCGAGCGCTGAGGGGCCACGGCCCACACTCCGAGCCCCGCCCCCCGCGCCTCTCTCCTGGTGATCCCCAGCCTCCCCCCCACCCCCCACCCCAGGGCTGGAGCTGGGGCGGACGGACTTGGGATCCAGGGAGGGGGCTTTCCTCGTGGAAGAGCGTGGGTTACTTTCCTGCTCGCTCTGGCCTCCTCGCTGGCGCTCCTCTCCTGATCTCACTCGGCATCTCTGCTTCCATGTCAGTCATTATCCTTCTATTTCTCTTCAGTCTCAGCCCTGCCCTGCTGAATCACGTTTAGGCAAGTCGTTTGACCTCCCTAACCTCAGTTATCTCATCTGTAAAATGGGCTAACAATAATATCTCGTACCCTGGGAAAGCGAGCCCGCGAACTGAGGTCATGAGTTTGAAAGGGTGCGTGCCCTGCAGATACAAGCTATCATACTATTTCTTTCTCTCTCCTGAGCCGCCTGCCTTTGAACCTCCGTAGTTTTTACTGTTTGCATCCCCCTCGGTACCCCTGCCTCTCCCTGCTTTCCCGTTTTCTCATTTCCTGCTTGAAACAATCTGTGACTCAGTGCATTTATTCACTCACTAGCATTTATTAAGCACACACTGTGTATCAGGACCTGTGCTAGCGACCTGGGATTAGGAAGTGAGAAGGCCTGGACTTGCGGTGGTCAATCCTCTGGCGTCCCTGGGCCACATTGGAAGAAGAGTCGTCTTGGGCCACACATAAAATACACTCGCACTAACGAGAGCTGATGAGCCAAAAAAAAAAATCCCATAATGTTTCAGGAATTTGTGTTGGTCCACATTCAAAGCCGTCCTGGCCCGCAGGCTGGACGTGCCTGGCCTAGTCTCTGCCCTTTGGGAGCCCAGAGACCCCCTGGGGAGGACAGGTCATTACAATACCAATACCGTGTGATAAGAGCTATTGTCCTCCAACTCTGAATTCCTCTCTGTTCCAGACCAGTGCCTCTGAACCCCTGGGAGGACTGGTTAAAAATTCAGGTTCCTAGCCCCCTACCCTGAAGTTTCTGGTCATTCATTCAATCCACAGACATTTACTGAGTGCTGTCCTTGTGCAGGACACATGTCCAGGCACTAAGGATGCTGTGCAATGAAACACAAAGGCCCAGCTTGCGTTCTGGTAGGTCCGTGCTGAGCCCAGGAATCTGCATCTCTAATCAGAACTCCTGGTGTGCTTGGTGGTCCTGGGACCACCCATCGCTGGACGTTGGAGGCCTTTCCTAAGTCCAGCTGGGCCGTGTGTGTGTGTGTGTGTGTGTGTGTGTGTGTGTGTGTGTGGATGGCGGTGGGGGGGGTGCAGGTGGTTCCCACTATATTTGAGGCTGTGAGGGGACACCTGTCCCAACCCTTCCCATTTGTACTGGCTCCCCCAGGTGGCTCCCAGGAGCTGGAGAAGGGAGCAGACAGAAGATTGGGTGCTACGTCAGAGGTGGGGGGACTCCCCTCCATGCCCGGCACTGGCTTGTCCTGGCACAAAAAGGGAGGTACCCCTGCCCCATCCCCTCCCTCATTCTTTGTTTTCCCACATTGGATTGAATCTAAGGCGCCACGTCCCTCCCTGCACTTTTTAAGAGGACACTGTCCAGGTCTCCCTCTCTGTGTCGGAGACTGCCCCGTGGGCCCAGCTCTCTCCCCCTTTCTTCTGCTCCGGCTACTTTGCAGCAGCCCCCCCTCCCCCCGCCCCCAACACTGATCAAGCACAGGCTCTGCTCCAGGCCCTGGGCACTGGGGCCCGAGGGAGGGGTGGCAGATCCAACCCAAAAGGCAGGGTGTGGTGCGAGGCCTCGGCACACGTGAGCCACACGGTTGTGGGCACCACAGTTGTGGGCACCGCAGCCGCTTACCCTCTCTGAACCTGCACATCTGTTACCTCATCCATTTCTCACGCGCTCTTGGTCTCAGGTGCTGTCTCAGGCCTTGTTGAGCGGGCAGGGACCCTTGTGCCCTCGGTGGGCCATGCCAGCCATGCCACCCTCAGCCCATGCCCCCTTTGTGCCTGCAGGTTGCTTCGAGGAGACGCCGTGGTGGAACTGGGCCTCAACGACTACCTGGACATCTTCTGCCCACACTATGAGGGGCCAGGCCCCCCTGAGGGCCCCGAGACGTTTGCTTTATACATGGTGGACTGGCCGGGCTACCAGGCCTGCCAGGCGCAGGGCGCTGGCGCCTTCAAGCGCTGGGAGTGCTCCCTCCCCTTCGCTCCCTTCGGCCCCGTCAGATTCTCAGAGAAGATTCAGCGCTTCACCCCCTTCTCCCTGGGCTTCGAGTTCCTGCCCGGAGAGACCTACTACTATATCTGTGAGTGAGGAAGGCGCGGCCGCCCCTTGGGGGAGGTGCGGGGAGGAGTGGGGGGCCCCCGGAATGAAGGCCGGGCCTGGGAGTGGGGGGCTGTGACCAGAGAGGGGGGGTGGCAGGGGACAGCTAGGTGAGTCTGCAGAGAGGAGAAAGGAAGAGGAGCTGCAAAGAGACGAGGGGTGGCGAAGGTCGCGGATGGGGCGCAGCAGGGAAGGCAGAGCTTGCCAGCCAGCCTTTGCCACCTTCCTCCCGCTTGCCCCCCACACTGCCCCCAGCCGTGCCGACCCCAGGGAGTCCTGGCCAGTGCCTGAGGCTGCAGGTGTCCGTCTGCTGCAAGGAGAGCAGTAAGTGGCCTGGGGCACGGGGGGGTGGGGGTGGGGGTGGGCAGCCCTTCAGCTGGGGCAGGGCCTTGGGAATGAGTGACATGGGGAGGCTCTGGGGGGTCTGGGCGGGGCTGTAACTGGTGGCCTCTCCTCCTCGGTTGAGCCTGTAGGGGCCTCCACAGCAGCCCTGGGTGCTGGGCCCACAGACCCGCCTCTCCTGGTACAGGGCCTGTGAAGGGGGCTGAGCTGGGGGGTCCCTAGTGGCAGTTTGGAAGTTGGATCTTGGAGAGGACAAGGTTGTGGGTTATGGGCAAGGAGACCCCTCAGAGCAGGGTGGGAGGGCACAGCTAATGGGGAGGGAGGGGAGGGGGAGGCTGCAGGAGGACCCATCAGTGCCCCCCTTCCCCTCACAGAGTCCGAGTCAGCCCATCCCATTGGGAGCCCTGGAGAGAGTGGCACATCGGGGTGGCAAGGCGGGGGCACGCCCAGCCCCCTCTGTCTCTTGCTGCTGTTGCTGCTGCCAATCCTGCGTCTCCTGCGAGTTCTCTGAGCCAAGGGGACACTTCCTGCCACCCCAGGACCCAGAGCCCCCCCCAGACTCCATGGAGGAGGCACCCCCACCACCTGAACTGGGAGTGCCACACCAGACAGACAAGACAGAGGAGACACGGGGCCTCCCAGGGGTCTGACGTGGCCCTGGAGGGTGCGGGCCCCTCATCCCAGGTGCAAGAGGATGTACAGGAGAGCTGCAGACAGCCCTGGGCACCGGGGCCCCAGCAGGACAAACTCGGGGTCTCCCTCAGCTGCTCTGATGCTCTTGCCCTCTCCCCCAGGAAGACTGGGGTTTGGTGGGATTGAATCCTTGAGCCTGCTGGGGGCCAAGGCCAAAGACCTGGGGCCAGGTGGGTTGCTGGACCAGGGCGAGGAGGAAGCCCAGGCCTGCCATCTGTGCACAGCGCCCTGCGGGCCCTTCCCTCGGGCAGCACCTTTCCCTCCCAGGGGTCACTCCCTTGTCTTCCGTGAAGACGGACTGGCCGTGAGGCTGAATTTCCTACCCGTTTGTATTTTTGTAAGTGTCTGGACCAAACCCTCAATAAACCACCCGTCTTGCAATGCCCTCCCCAGCCCACTGCCCTCAGCCTCCTTCCCTGGCACCAGGACCCCTGCGGCCTCTGCTCTCAGCTTGGCTCAGCCTGACCTCCGTGCCAGCTGTGCCCAGGCCATCATCCACGCCAGACCGAGGTGGGCACCCCTCTGGGCAGTGTGGGGTGGGTGCCAGCAGCAGCTGTGCAGCTTGGCACCCTCTCCCACCGCCCTCTCTGGCTTCCTGTGCTGAGGAGGGCAGATGCTCCTGACAGCCCACCGACTTGGGGCGCTGCCCAAACTGGGGTAGCACCCACCGGGCTGGTAGGAGGACAACACCTGGGTTCCAGGACGCCCCGGTCCCTGAGATCTGGGTACCCCTCCTCCTCCCAAGGGCAGTCTGGGCGGTGCCGGGTCTAGGACTGGGAAGGTGGGGTCAGATCAAAGCCTCCTTCGCCAGCGGCCTCTTTGTTCTTTGCTTTATAAGGAGGAGGGGGTGGGGCAGCGGAGGGAGGGCCCCCCCTCTGCTCTCAGCCTCACACTGTCTCTCCCACCTCTGGCAGGCAAGACTATGATCCCCCCCAAGCCCAGCTGGGGCCCTCTTTCTGAACGATGGTCTGGGCGGAGCCCGGGGCAGGGGCACCCCTTCCCCCCCGCGGCTGCGCTCTGCCCGCCCCAGTGCCCCGCAGCCTCCGCGCGGGCACAGTGCCGGCCCGCCTGGCAACGAGCCCACGATCGATAGGTGGATGTTATGCTGATTAGCTTGGCGGCTGCGGCAGCGAGAGGCGGCGTGCGAACACGCGGGGGGTGGAATGGAGGGCGCCGAGGGTGCTTGGGGTCCGGACCCTGACCCTGAAATGCTGGGGACTGCGGGCCCCTCCCCCACCCCTTGCGCACCCAGCTCAGGCCCGGGTCCCCCTCGGTTAATTCCATTGCTTTGGCTGAGGTGGGGGGCAGGGCAGCAGCGCGGAGGAGCAGAAACGAGTCGACCCCGCCCCCCCTTCGAGGGCACTTTCAGAAATGCCACGTCTGGAGGGGCTGTGCCTGCCTCAGTGTGTGCCGGGGCCCTCACCCCCTGACGATCTTCAGCTGGGAGGAGGGGCTGGAACGCGGGGGGCGTGAAGTCTGAGCTGGAGGATGAGCTGTGGGCTCGGTCTCCCGGTCCTGGGTTCGAGTTCCACCTCTACCGTCATCCAGGGGGGTGTCTATAGGTCGCCATGGAAACTGACCGTACGGCTACCTCCGCGCCCCCTCCTTCCCCGCCAGCGGAACCCTGGGCGGGGCAGGCCCGTCCGTCACCCCTGCCCTCGGTTGCGGGCTGCGGAGGCCTCACTCTGCTCCCAGGGCTCCCAAACGGCCTCTGCCGACGAGCCAAAGCCGACGCGCTCGCTCCGGGGTCGGGCCCGCGCGCGGATCCGCGGCGGCTGAGGACGCACGTGCGCACGAGGCCGGGCCGGGTCGGCTGTGCCCGCGCGCGGCGGGACGCGCACACCTGACCCAGACACGCCCTCGCCCGGCGGTGCGGGCCAGCCACTCCGCCGCCGCCACTTGTGCGCAGGGTTGCAAACTCGGGCCCGCCGGCCGCTGCCCTTCGGCCAAGTCAGCCCTCCCGCCCCTCGCTGTCCGCTCCGCCCGGGCCCTGCGCGGACGCCCGATTCAGTCTCGGGGCGCGTCCCCACGTCCTCTCCTGAGGCCGCGATGGGCTGAAGGCGCTGGGCGGTCTTCCGGGACAGGGCCCCACCTACCCTCCAGGCGTGTTCCGGGGCGCGGTTCCAGGAGGCTCGGGCAGGCCTGGAAGTTTTGGGGCGTCACCAATCTCCCCTAAACTCAGCGGCGCTAGACGGCCGAGGGTGGGGCCCTCAAGTTGCTGGGCCTGCCCTGGTTTCTCCCAACCAGATGCAGAGACTCCCCTCGTCTTTGCTTCACTCCGTCTCGCCGGCTCGAGGGCCGGAGTCTCTGGGACCCTGTCCGGCTCCACACTTTGCGGGGGCGCCCTCTTTCCCAGCCTGAAGTTTTAGTCTTTCCATGTGACCCCCCCTTTTTTCCTCTCTCTCATTAATTCCGTCCTCCCTTGCCTTATTCATTCATTCAGCGCGCCCTTCTTTCAGTAGGCCACCTCGGCCGGGGTCATCGGGATCCCCAGTGGTGACGCAGTTGGAGAGGGGCCCTCTGGTTTCCAAATAGCCAATAGAATCCGGGGGCCTGGGGCATGAGGTCATCAGCGGTGATGCCCATTGGTTCAGTGGGAATCCCCATAGCAACCGACGGGGCGTCGGAGCGTAACCTAAAGAGTGGTGGGTGCTTGAGCTCTAGAGGCCGCTTGGGTGGTGCTTGGGTTGGGGGCGGAGCGGCTGGGGTGGGGCCGAGCTTCCCAGGCCCTGAGGCCCTGGCCCAGCCGAGCTCGCGTCTGCCTTTCCTCACTCCAGGTGATGGTCAGTGCCACTTAACCTGGGGAGGGTAGGCGGGGAGTGCTGACAACAGCGTCGGGGTCTGGGTGCCGCCTCACCACCACCGGGAATGTCAGTGCTGAGATCCTCGTGCTCATCTGCATATAGTCTGCATCTCATTTGCATTCTCTTCATTTAAGGTCAAATTGGGCAGACATCACCACGTCCCCAGCCCTGTCACTGTCTGTATCCCGAATCTCTTGGCGGAATCCCTCTGTCGGTTGTCCAGCTCCTTAGCCCACCCCTCTTCCCACCCTCCAGCGTCTCCTGGGGCAGGAGGGGGTGCAGCCTAGCAAAAAAAGGAGAAAGGGTAAGAGGTCTGCCTCCCCTCTGGATATTTGGTGACAGATGGGGAGGGCTAGTGGGTACTGCCTGGAGACTAAATTGGCAGAAAAATGGTGGGGGGAGGTGCCCTGAGCCGGGTTGGGGGTCTCCAGGGCCAAATCACCCACACGCCTGGCAGGACACTGCAACTGGGGATGCCTGCCTCCCGCGAGGGGCGGGCCTGCCCACCTGTCTGGTGCCAGGGCAGCTTCCTTCCTCCAATTAAACCCTAATGAGGTGTCATTAACCCTTACCTTGCCCGCCAGCCCGCAGGTGGGACTCAAATTCATGGTCTCACACTGAGTGAACCGGGAGAAAGGAGAGTCTTTGGGGGAAGCTGAGAGGCAGTGCGGTCAGGGGACCAGCACACGAGAGGGTGGGGACAGAGGCGGGGGTAGCCGGCACTTGGTTCTCTCTGTGTGCCTCTGGGGGCAGGGGTCGGGGGTGTCCCACTGCCCGGATGCATTTCTTCTTCTGTTCATCAATTTAGCAATTACTTGTTAAGCACCTCTCCCACTCCTACTAACTGAATACCAGGCCGCATGCTAGATGGCTGGGGATAAACAACACTTGGCGTAAGACAAGATCCCTTCCCTTAAGAAATCTTCAGATTCCTCAAGAAGACAAACTGGCCAACGAGTAATTACAACACCAAGTGCACATGCTGTTTGTTACAGGGCCCTGTACAAAGCACCATGGGAACGCGGGGACGTGGGCTGTCAGAGCAGGCTTGGGTTCGGAAGGACAGAGTTTATGGCAGGGAGCGGGGTGTGTCTGACTCAGTGTGGGGCCACGCTCAGCTGCGTCTGCAGGCCTGCTGGTGTCTGCCCTCCCGGGGCTGCGTGTTGTGCATCTGTGCATGCGTGTGTGAGTGTGTCTGTGTGTTGTCTGCATCGCTCTGTGTCTGGATTCCCTTCTCCTGAACACACGTTGTGGTTTTATTACAGATCGATGTTTGCTGTGAAGCGTTCGTGCAGATTAGCCTGAACCTGCCCAGCCCAGGGGAGGGGAACTGGAGAACCCACATCGGCTCTTTGGGAAGGGGTGTGCAGGCACCATCTTCACACCTGGGGGCCCGGGCCCTTGGCTCCCCAAGTGGCAGAAGGCTGGCCAAGATTGGCGAAGGGCCGGGCCCCCAGGCTGTGGTAGGGTGTGCTTAGTCCCCCTGCCCCTGGTTCCCCAGAGGAGCCCTGGGGGTTACAGCCACTGCTCCCCACCAGGACCTCGGGCCCCCTCCCCCAGCCCATTCTGTCTGCGGAGGAGCAGGCCGGCTCAGACCTGTCTGCTGCGCTCTCCCGCAGGGAACTCATCCTTTCCGAGGCCTGGGGAATGCTGGGGCTTCCTGGGCCCTCCACCCGGCTCTCTCCAGCCTGGATCCTCCCCACCCACTCTGGGGTGCCATGTCTCAGGGTGTTGCCCAGACACAGCCCTCTCTGCCAGGGAAGCCCTCAATGGCGAGGCAGAGGGTGAGGGCTAGGGCTCTGGCAGTGAGAAGAGGCGTCACGGCGGGGGACAACGGGAGGTCGTGATGGTCTCTGTACTCAGAGATCTGTACCGTAGTTCCCTCCTGCTCCTTGCAGCCACTTGCTAGAAAGTTAGATTTGAATGGCAGGAAGCAGAAGAGTCTGAGTCAAGGGGAAATGTTAGAGGTTAAGGACAGGCTCTGCGGTCTCAGGAGATGCACAGGGACCCCTTCCTCCACACTGTCAGGGATGAGGACTTCTGTTCTGGGCGGGAACTTCCCCTCTCCTGGATTCCACTCAGTCTCTTCCCACCCACCCGCCGCCCCAAGCCCTAGCCCCTCTCCTGCTATAGCAGCTATTAGAGAAGGTAGGAGATGGGGGAGAACACATGGAAAAGAGCGTCTGGGCTCGTCGGGGGGGGGGGGCAGCAGGAGACAACCTCAACAGCTCGTGGGTCCTAACCACTGTGCTCAGCGCTTCCCAGACGTGGATCTTAATGCTCATAACAGCCAGCGCCCCGAGGGCGGGTGTGGCTGTCCCCACATCACAGACTAGGAAGCAGCCTCAGAGGAGAGAAGTGACCAGCACAGCCCATGAGTGGTGCTGGACCAGCATTTGCACCCAAGCCCACCCTGTTCGCTGCTAAGCCAGGGTGCTGCCCTCCCAGCTGGTCCCAAAGCACACTCAGAGCCACACACACCTCCAGGGTGACACTCGGAGATGCCTCCCGCTGCGGCCCTCTCAGCTGCCGGGGCTCATCAGAGGGATCAGGGCGTGACTGGGGAGCAGAGGTTACTACACCCCGGCCCTGCCCGCCAAGCCCTGCGTCCTCATTTCCTGTGTCCTGGGCCACACGCGTCAGCGCACCGTGCTCCCCGCTGTCAGTCACGTGTCTGGTTCTGTGTCAACTCACGGACCTGCGAGCACCGCATAGCCGGGCTGACACACACGCTTGGATATCGGAAGACCCGTGTGTCCTGTCCTCCTTGCGGACACCCAGGTCTCCACGTTGGGACCACACCAGCCGCCTGCCTACACTGGGCCACACGCGTGGGCCCCGTGCAGGGTGCAGAGCCCGTGAATATTTCATGCCCGGAGATGCCGCCGGCTTCTCCCGCTCCCATGCGTCCCATCCTCCCTCTCACAGGCTCCTTGTTTATTTGTTTAATGAATTATTTATCCCTGGCCCCCTCCCCGCCTGGCCTCCCCCTCCCCCAGGCCCCAGCCTCCATGATTTATTGAACACAGCTCAGCTCCGTAGTTGCCACCCAAAGTCCCAGGAGCAGCCTTGGGCCACACAGCCCGAGTACTCCCTCCATCCCCGACCTGTTTAGCTCCCTGCTGCCCTGGGCCCAGGGGCAGGGGTGAGACACCACATTCTGAACGCTCCCAGGGGCCTGAGCTCCCTGCCCCAGGAGAGCATATGGCAGCCAGCAGTGCACTGGCAGGCCTCACGATGGGAGGGAGAGAAAGGCAGAGCCTGCAGGAGAGGACAAAAGAGACCCGAGGCCCCGGGGAGCAGGGAGCAGCCTAGGGAGAGAACCCTAGGCTCCACTGAGGCCCAACCCCTACGGAGAGGGCATGATGGGGGCCCAGGCCTCAGACTCCAGGGTTTCACACTATAGCGGGTGACCCATTAGGGGCAGTGACATCAAGAAATCAATTTTATGGATCTCAATCAGCTTTTTAATTTTTAATTTAAAAAATGTTAAGATGAGAACAGAAGAAAAATATCAGAGTGCATCCTCTGTAGTAAGTGCTATTTCATGAAAATGACTGTTTCAGTTGTATGTAATGTGTGTGTGTGTGTGTGTGTGTGTGTGTGGTGTGGACTGTATTGCAAATGTAAAATACTACCCCACAGTGAGGGTCTCAGTCAGGAGGGTTGAGTCACCAACCGCCTAGCCCCCACTGATGGAAGCCTGGCTCCTGCCATGGCCCCGATGCCACAGAGAGAGGCCTGCTTCAGGTCGGGCCCCGGCACGTGGACGGCGGCCCGGACCTCACGTACAGAGAGCCATCCACAGAAGCGCGGACCCCGTGGGCAGAGGCCTACAGACAGGCCCAGCATTACAGCCCGACGCACACATCCTGCCATCAGAACTGACACGTGGAGTCCCAGGGGGGCTGACATCAGCCTCGCTCCCTCACTAAGCAGGGGAGAAACATAGGGCCACCTTCTGCGGTAGGGTGTGGCATCTTCGTCCCTTCACACAGGCACAATGTGGTGCACCCTAAGGGCAGGGTCTGCACTGAGGGGTGCTTTGTCTAACTCACACCAAAGCCCCAATCAGCCAGCAGCTGATTTAAACTGGGCCCCGAGAGATAAAGTCCGGATCCCCAGACAGAGGCCTCAGCCCCATGGAGAACATCTCAGAACTTAAACCCCAGAGGCTCAGGCCCCATAAACAGAGGGCTGCTTTGGTCCTATAGAGAGGGCTCAGCTCTACGGGAGGGTGGGCCTGAGGGTGCTAGTTTCTGAAGAGGAGGCTCCAGGCCCTGTAGAAAAGGGCACACATCTGTAAGTGGGGCCCAGACGTGGCAAAGAGGGACTTAAGGCTCCTAAAATGCAACCTAAAGTCCTAAGCCAGCAAGCTCCCACTCCCTGGGAATATGGGCAGCCTGTCTGCCAACTGCAGGCCCCGCAGAGAGAAGCCTCCCTTTGCAGAGCAGCGAGTGTGGGTGGCGGGAGGGGGCTGGGACGTGTGGCACCTGGAGTAGGCAGGTTAGCATCCCTGGGGACCAGGAGTCTCGTGGGAGGGAGAGCTGTTTGTAAAGTCCCCCCTGCCCACCCAAAGGGCCTCATTTATTTTCTGGCTCCTGAGAAGGGAGAGGAGATCTCCTGGGGGTGAGGGGACATGAGCTGAGGGAGAACAGAGCTTGCTCTAGCGGGGCAGCAACGAGGCCCCAGGCCTGTGCTGGAGGGCGCCACCCCGTCCCCAAACCCAGCGCCCCTGTCCCACGTGGAGAAGCAGATGAAGGGTGCCTCGTGTCCCCTCTCCCGCAGTAAACAAGAAAACAGCACGCCTGTCCCCGTGGGCACAGGTGGTTGGTTGGCTTGGGTTCTGGGAGCCTAGTCCGAGAGCTGGTCCTCCCGCTCAGCAGGCTGAGCCTCCCCAAAAGACATGAGGGGTGGACATCCCCGAGGTCTGCATTCTAGACCCTTCTCCTCAACGTCTACTGCTTAGGAGGAGAGAGGAGAAGAAAGGACAGAGCTGTGTGTGTCAGAGCGTGCGTGTGGGTGTGCGTCACGTGTGTGCGTGTGTCTGTGTGTCTGTGCTTGTGTTTGTACAGATCTATCATCTGATCATACCTTTCCCTGTGTGTGTACGTGTGCAAGGGTATCTGTGTGTCTCCGTGTCCATATCAGGTGCCTGTGTTCTATGTTCTCAGCCTCTAGGTGTCCGTGCTTGGGTGTCACCGGACGATGACTGTGGTCAGAGCAGGAACCCCGGGTACATTGCCCTTTGCTCCCTTGCCATCATTGATAACAGTAGGTGTGAGGATGCCTGGGGACACCATGGGCCACACTGGGAGCGGGCTCTGCTTGAGCGTGAATGAGAAATCCTTTGTCTGTGTCCCAGGAAAGCCTGCTTTGCTCTAGCTCTTTCCTTGGTCCCTCCTCCGCCTTGGGCCCTGGACCACCACAGGCCCTTCCAGCACCCCGTGCTGACATTCTTGGGGGCTGAGGTCCTCTACCTCACCTCCAAGAAAAACAAGCCTCATGCTCCGCTGGGGGCTTCAGGCCAAGAGCTGTCAGGTCCTTGGTGCCAGTGGGGGGCTTTGCCACCATCCTGGAGAACCATGGTGGGAGCAGAGGGCCGGACCGCTCGTCCAGAAAGGAGGGGGGTCTAGCTCTCCTGATGAAGACGTCCTGTACCCCAGCCCAGAGATAAATGTGCTCAAGGAGCCCCAGATCCCTGTCTTAACCGCCCTAATCCTTCCCCTGGGAACTCCAGACTGGGGAGCAGGAAGCCCAGGACCCGCGGCAGCAAATTAAACCTAGGAAGGAGAGGCGAGAATCGCACGCGGGCGGCTCCGGAGACGGTAGCACAGTCCCTACCTCCCACGCGCCGCGCGCGCCGGGCTCGAGCGGGGCGTGGCCTGGCGGGAGCGCGCCCGGGGCGGGGCGTCGGGGGCGCGCCCGGCAGGGCGGAGGGAAGGGCTGGGGGCGTGGCCTGAGGCTCGGGGGCCGGCCGCGGCGGCAGCAGGGAGCTGGGAAGCGAGAAGCCGGGAGCGCGGGGCTCAGTCGGGGGGCGGCGGCGGCGGCGGCTCCGGGGATGGCGGCGGCTCCGCTGCTGCTGCTGCTGCTGCTGGTGCCGGTGCCGCTGCTGCCGCTGCTGGCCCAGGGGCCCGGGGGCGCGCTGGGAAACCGGCATGCTGTGTACTGGAACAGCTCCAACCAGCAGTGAGTCGGGGGCCCGGGGAGCCGTGCGTCCCGCGTCAGCGAAGGGGGAGCTGGTGGGCCCGGGAAGTCCTGGGGGAACCTGGGGCGGGAGTCCTAGGAGAGCACAGCTGGGGGCTGGGAGGCGACGGAGAGGGGGACACACTCTATGAGCGGCTGTGAAACTCGGGGAGGGGGTCTGAAAGAGGCTGTTAGGTATAGTGAGCAGGGCTTGGGCCGTGCGGAGGAGGCTGCTCGGAGACCCCCCACCTTGGCTTCTCTCCACACGCCGCTGGAATAGCGTACCTCCATCCCACAGCCCCCCATCTTCACCCCCTT
Organism: Lyroderma lyra; assembly: GCA_004026885.1. Taxonomy (NCBI): domain Eukaryota; kingdom Metazoa; phylum Chordata; class Mammalia; order Chiroptera; family Megadermatidae; genus Lyroderma; species Lyroderma lyra. The sequence continues at coordinate 22,113 of PVJL010006913.1, read as the reverse complement.
CTGCCGGCTGAGGTTTGGGAGTACCAGTATGCTAGGGATAGGCCGCCGGCACCTGGGGGGCCCAGGGATGACCTGTTTTCAGTGATGAGGGTTTCAGGGGGTTCTTTTAAAAGTGGGGTCCAGAGCTGAGGTGGGGAGTCACTGAGCACCTCCTCAAAGGAAGGCAAAGGGGCTGCCCTGGTTGCGTGCATAAGCCTGGCTGGGGTGAGCGGGGACACGCCGAGTCAGGAGGCCCTGGGGGTGCTGCTTGGCGAGGAAGGGGACGTGGGGTACCGGTGAAAGGGAAGGAGGCAGGGAGATGTCAGCGTGTCACACACACACGCACACGCACGCCCGGGCTGAGGACGGCGTGTGGCTCCCGTGGAAGCGGGCGTGCGCGGCTGTCAGGGTGCGTGTGTGTCTGAGTGTGATTTGTGTGTCTGCGTCGGCGATCGTCTGGGGGTGGGAGCGGGCGGCGGGTCGCGGATGGGGGCTGCGGTCGCTGTCCGCGTGGCCGGCCGCGTCTGGGCTGGGGTGGCTGTCGGCGCCGCCGCGGTCGGGGCGGGTGTCAGGGCGGCCGTGTGGTGGCCCGGGTGTGCGGCGCGGCGGCTGGGTGCCGGCCGCGGGGCCGGGTCCTCATTCGCTCAGTCCGCGCTGCCCTTGTCTTCTCCCCGCCGGGCCGCCTCCGTGTGTGTCTGTGTGTTGGGGGTGATCCCTGGGGACACGGGGGTCACTGTCACACCTGCCCAGGCGGCGGCGCCGACACTGCCTCGGGCTCCCACCCTGGGGCAGGGGCGACTCGGGAGCAAAGGCGAGGCCCCAGGGGAGGGGACCGGGAGGGCCCGGCGGCTGCGACCCCCAACCTCCCGAGGGAGGGGCTGCCGCTTGCCGTTCCGCTCTTTGTTGTTTGGGGCTCCGCGCCTCCCCCTCTCTCCCTCCTCGCGCCCGGAGTGTCAGACTGGGGGTGGGGACGAGCCAACGACGCCCCCCTCCCGCTTCCCTTGGAAACCTCAGGGTGGGGATGCGGCCCCTCCCCCCCCCCGAGCGGGACTCGGAGAACTCTGGGGGCGCTGGGGGCCGACTCCCCGGCTGTATCTAGCTCGTCCTCCTCCCCCAGACTCACGTCTGCCCCCCGCCCTGCCGGAGTCTGGCGGGCAGCGGAGAGCGCGCAGGTGAGGGGCCTGGGTTCCCCACCGCCCTCCGGGCACCCTCGCGTTCTTAGCGGAGGCCCCAACCTGGGGGATGAGGGGATGGCGGGGGAGGGGGGTTGTTAATCAGGTTCCCCTCCCCCGCATACACCTGGGCGCAGGTGAAAGCCCTGGGAGGGGATGGGGGAACCGGGGTTCCGGGAGCCTCCTTGCCGCCTTCCCCGCTCCCCGCAGGTTGGGACTAGCAGAGGTGGGAGGGGGTGCGCCACGGGTCGGGAGGCCGCCGCCGCCCCCGCCTCGATTCCTCCGCCTTTGTTGCCGCTGCGCCGGGCGCCCCGGCTCTCTCACTGCGGCAGCCGCGGCCCCATAAATCGTGAGAGCGACGTGCTCCGGAGCCGGGAGTGGAGAGGGCCGGGGAACTGGGGGCGGGGCCGGGCCAAGCCACAGGCTCCCGCGCCCCCCTCCCCCCAGTCACGTGAGCTGGCCTCCGGGCTCCCACCCCCTATCACGTGCGAAGGGTCTCTGCCCCTTGGGGTCACGTGGAGAGGGTCTTGCGACCCCTCCTCCTGGGGGTCACGTGGGAGGGTGCTGGTGGGACACGTGCAGTGGCCTCCTTTGACAGACCTGGGGGCCCTGCCCTGCAGGAGCCTGCGATCTCGCCCCCTGTTCCCCACTCAGCCCCTCCATTTGGTCCCCTGGAACAGGCGAGACCTGCCCCCAACTTAGCCCAGAAACTAGAGGTGGGGGGACAGACTGGAGAGAGCATGAGAGCGTGAGGTCGAGGGGTCTCCTGAGCCCAGAACTGAGTTGTGGGTGGGGGGGCGGCCTTTGGCCGGATGTGTGCGCCGCGGCCTGGGCTTCCTGTCTTTGCAGACCTGAGCCGGGGTGCTGGGGCCCGCCCCCACTCCAGGAGCCGCAGCGTCTCCCTGCCTGTCTCTCTCCGAGATGTTTCAGTCCGAGCTGCCTTTCATTCATGCGTTCATTCAACACATATTTATTGAGGCGCTACTACGTCCACGCTGGGCTCTGCTTTCTCCCTGTCCCCGAGTGCGCCTCGCGCCTCCGCCTGGCCCCTGGTGTGTCGCCTTCGCGTCTGGCCGGCTGCGTGCCCGCTGTCCGTGGGCCCCTGCGTCTCACGCTCCCTCTGGGCCTCGGGGCCCTCGTTCTGTCCCCTCTTCCCTCGGTGTCCGGGTCCCTTTCCCTCTCCCTGCCTCGCACCCTTTCCCGGGCTTCTCCGTGGACCCGGTCTCTGGGCCTCTCCCGCGCCTGCGTCTCGCTCCCCCTCGGCTTCTGCGTGGCTCGCTCTCGGCCGGGCCCTCGCGCTGCTCCGCCGCTGCAGATCAATAAACCTCCGCCGCTGTCGCAGGGAGGAGGGGCGGGGAAGTGGGGCGCGCGGCTGCCTTCCCACCCCGACGCCGGCCGGAGAAGCCCGGGGCTTAGGCCCGGGATAGCGGGACTTCTCGGGGCGGGGAGCGGAAGCCGAGGGCGCCCGAGGGGTGCGGGGGTGTCGGCGTGCACGCGCCGCCCCGCGAGCGTTTTCGCCACGCACGCCCCCCCCCCCCCGCAGCCCGGCGCGCGGACTCCACGCCGCGCACACGTGGTCCGGCCTCGCCTGCTGGAGCGCGCAGCGCGCAGGCTCGGGGGCGCGCGCTGGAGGGGCGGAGAACGGGGGTCCGGCGTCTTCACATCCCTCCTCCCCTTTCCGAGCTCGGCATCCTGGCGGTTAGAGGTGGGGGCAGGGATTTAACAAGTTCCGAGCCCCTTGGGGGCCTTTCCCTACTCCCTGGCCGTTCAGACACCCTGTTTACTTGTTCCTAATTGCCCCTGGGGGAGAGGCTGGCTCCTGCCCGGCCTCCCCGCCGCCCACCCACCAGGCCCGAGCAGACAGCGCACTGAAGGAGTGGAAGAGAGGTCGGAATGCGCGCCCGGCCCTGAGAGCCGAAATAACGGGGTTTGGGGACACCCCCTCCAGGTGGGCTGTGTGGACACTCGCCTTTCTGCCGGAGAGGTGGGAGGCTAGGAGGGGATGAAGCGAGGAAGAATCGAGAACTGTTTGAAGGGGCGAGCACCACGCAGTCTCCAGATCCCAGCCTGCCCCAGCCCCTGCCTGGGGTGCGGCTCCGGAGGAGCTTGGCCAGGCCGGGCGGCACCGCCCTGGGCACTGCCCGGACCGGCAGGGTGACAGACTCAGTGGAGGCGCCCAAACCAAGCAGACACTTCAGGAGGATGGCTGGAGAGTCCTGGCACCTGCCCTTCTGCCTCCAGCTCTCTGGCTTCCAACTGGGCACCGCCATTCCACAAGCACGTCTTTTTCTCCCAGCACCCAGCTTTGGGGGGGCATTTCAGGGGCTGTTCCTGCCAGCCCAGGGATAGATAAGAGGTGGCTTCTCGTCACTTGTGGTCACCCAGCAACCTTCCTATGAGGCTACTCCCCACCCCAGTGGGGAAACTGAGGAACCTGTAGGAACAGCTCTGGCTTTGGCTTACGCCCTGCTGGGACCGGGTGTGTTGTAGCCGGGCTGGGCAGCGCCCCCAGGGAGGGGCCTCTTCACAGCAAGGCCCGGGGGCAGCTGCAGCCACTCAGGACCAGTACCCCACCACTGGCGGCCTCCTCCTGGTGGCCATGGAGGAGGGAGACTTCGGTCTTGGGGATAGAGGCAGACCTGGGGTGGCGGCTGCGGGCCAGGCCTGGTCTAACTCGTTCTCCTGCTCCCAGTGCCTCAGGGTGAGATTCCTGCCCACCTGAGTGCCAGGGCCAGGGAGGGGCCTGAGTGACCCATCACTCCCGTGGGAACCGAGTGGGGCTGGTGACATTCCTGATGACTCAGAGAGGCTCTGCCCATTCCTACTGCGGTGCCCAGGCACCAGCATTCACCTGTCTGCCTAGCTGCTGGCCGTGGAAAGGGGTGCTTGGGGAATGGGCCACAGACCAAGGGAAGGAGGGTCAGGCCAGGAGGGCCCCCCAGGCCCCACCTCACGCAGAGGTGTGCACGCTCCTTTCCCTAATTGATCCAGTGACCCTTTGTGGAACTAGGAGGTGCCCAGTGACATGGGGAGCCATGTCCTCCCCTCAGGGAGTTCCCAGGGACCGGCAGCCCCTGTGGTTTGACACTTCGCCAAATATCCCATGTCCCCCACACGGCCTCTCACTGCCGAGCCGTGTGCGCCCCTCCCCTGAGGACCTGAGAGGGAACTCCTGCCTACTTGTCTGCTTCTTTCTCCATTCAGAGGTTTCTCCGTTCCCCACGTCGCTCAGTGCCACCATCGAGGGCGTTAAGACCAGGACTTAGGTGCTGACCAGTAAGGCAGGTGGAAATGACAAGGAACCCAGCATCTGCTTCTGTGGGAAGCATGAGCCATCTTGTCTGGGCAGTACGCCCACTGCACTGCCCAGTGTCGTTCAGGGGCAGTGGTGCCCAGGTTCCAGAGGGAGATGTATAGGGACAGAAGTTTTGGCTGGGTGGCATGATACCACGTGGGGCCTTGATATTGAGTCCCTTCGCTCCCTGATCTGTTGTGTCACATTCCTGGGGACCTAATTGCCCATGGCCTCAGGGTAGAGGTCAGTGATACTGTACAGAGGTACCAGTGTGTGTGCCGTGGGGGTGGCAAGGGCAGAGAGCACGAGTTTAAGATTGGGGACAGGGGTGTCCGCCAACGCCGGCATGCAAGTCCGGCACATATACAGCTGAGCTTTTCTACGTGTCCGCCGCCTCTGAGTGGGAGGTGGACATATTGGGGTGTGTGTCATAGGACTATGCGTGTATATGCATGAAGCCCCCGTACATGTGTGTGTGAGGGCAGGTCCCGCTGGACAGGCTTTGGGGGTGCACGGGCAGCGGCGAGAAAGCATGCAGGGAGAGGCGAGGGAGAGTGCGCATCTACCCGAACGGATCCCTCCCACCTACACCCTCCCCATCTCTGCCTCCATCCTTCCTTCCCGCTGGTGAATTATGGGGGAATGGATGGAGGAAATCCGGGCCTGGGTCTGGGAGTCGCAGGGGCCTGCGCCGTTTCTGTGGTAACTAAAGCGTTCCTTCCTTCCCTCCACCCATCTCCCCGCCTCTTTCCTCGGAGGCCGGCGGGCTTCCCTGCGCCTTTGCTGCCCTCTGGTGGCCGCCAGGAGGAGGGACGGAGGACAGGGCAGGGCAGGCCAGTGCCAGGGCTTGAGAGGCACTAGGGTCCTGGGGACAAACAGGGACTGAGAAGAGAGGACGCTCAGGAGAAAAGCAGCGGGGCTCAAGGGCCCTGGGAAGGGGTGCGAAGTGGAGAGGTGGGGAGCCGGTTGGCGCGGGGGTTCTTCTCACTGACCTGCTGCCGGTCCCCCGCAGCCTGCGGCGAGAGGGCTACACGGTGCAGGTGAACGTGAACGACTACCTGGACATTTACTGCCCGCACTACAACAGCTCGGGGCCGGGCGGCGGGGCGGAGCAGTACGTGCTGTACATGGTGAGCCGCGCCGGCTACCACGCCTGCAACGCCAGCCAGGGCTTCAAGCGCTGGGAGTGCAACCGGCCGCACGCGCCCCACAGCCCCATCAAGTTCTCGGAGAAGTTCCAGCGCTACAGCGCCTTCTCCCTGGGCTACGAGTTCCACGCCGGCCACGAGTACTACTACATCTGTGAGTGACAGCCGGGGGGCGGGACTGCCGGGGCCGGGGGCGGGACCGCCGGGGCCGGGGCGGGCCGACGCGTTGTCACCTTGGCTCCGTCGCTAGGAGTGGTCCCCCGCTAGGAGGCGTGGGGACTGGGGGAGACCTCAGGGTTTCAGCTCAGACAGGGTCACGAGGCTAAGAGAGGTGACAGTCCACAGTTTGGGTCACCGAGTCACTGTTTCTGTGATGAGCAGCCTGGGGGACAGAAGGGGCCAACGGGGCTGACAGGTGGAGCCCCGTGACCAGTGTCCAAAGGGTCGGAGAGCTACTGAAGGAGACTGCTTGGGCGGAGCAGCGCGGCTGGGGTGACAGAGTTCCTCAAGTGCGGGCGCGGGGTGTAGACCAGAGAAAGCCACTCTGGCGCCTTCTCCCCGCAGCCACGCCCACCCACAACCTGCACTGGAAGTGTCTGAGGATGAAGGTGTTCGTCTGCTGCTCCTCCAGTGAGTATGACTGGCTCCCAGCCGTGACCCCATCCTCAGCTCCCCTGCTTTGGGGCTCCCCTGGCTTCCTGGGGGCGGGGGCGGAGGACACAGGAGAGGGGGACTCACTCCTCAGCTCTAGCAGGGGGAGGGGATCCTGGCCCTGACTTTCCCCTCCTCTCTCCGCACCCGCACCCCGCCCCGCAGCATCGCACTCCGGGGAGAAGCCGGTCCCCACTCTCCCCCAGTTCACCATGGGCCCCAATGTGAAGATCAACGTGCTGGGTGAGTGCGCAGCGCCCTCTGGTGGCCACTGCCGGGACCGCAGCCCCCTCCCCGGTGCCTGCTCACCTCGCATGCCTGCCCCTTGGGGACACCGGTCCCTCCTACTCCCGTGGGTGGTCACTCCCCGGCTCCCCTGCTGCTGCCGCTGCCGCGTGCCCCCGCCGTGGCGAGCAGCCCATCCCTCACCGGTCGGTCTCTTCGTCTCTCCACAGAAGACTTTGAGGGAGAGAACCCCCAGGTGCCCAAGCTGGAGAAGAGCATCAGTGGGACCAGCCCCAAGCGGGAACACCTGCCCCTGGCGGTGGGCATCGCCTTCTTCCTCATGACGCTCTTGGCCTCCTAGCTCGGCCCCGCCCTTCGCCGGGGGAGGGATAGAGTGGGGCGGGGCCAGAATAGGGAGCCTTTGGCCTCTCCCAGGGAAGCCCAGCCCAGCGGCCTGGACCCCTCCTCCGATGGCGGAGAGTGAGGTCTGCACCATCCATCTGTGCCCCCTTCTGCCCCCTCCACCCACGTAGAGCGCTGTGGTGGCCCAGGCGCAGGGACAGCCGTGCGTCCCTGGGGCCTTTTGGCTCTGGTAATGTTTGGTACCAAACTGGGGGGCCATAGAGGGCAGTGCTCAGGACTCCCTGCCGCCTGGTACCTTTCTCTGACCCCTGGTGCCCGGCCCCTTTGTGTCCCCCCAGAGAGAGCAAATCAAAGCGTGGGTGACATACCCATCCCGCTCTTCCAGGGGCAAAACACGGGGAGGGGACTGGCTGGGCCAGGGGGTGGCACTGCCCGCTGCCCCCTTCCCCTGTTTACAGCAATAAGCACGTCCTCCTCCCCCCACTCCCACTCCCAGGACTGTGGTTTGGATTGAGTCCAAGTTTACAAGTCGACACCCCTGGGGGTGGTGGGCAGTAGACAAGGGTGACAAGGGGTGGGCATTGGGGTGCCAGGCAGGCATGTACAGACTCTATATCTCTATATATAATGTACAAATGGACAGAGTCCCTCCCCCTCCTTAACCCCCTGACCTTCCCTGACCTCCCCTTCCAGCTTCAGACCCCTCTCCCACCAGGCTAGGCCCCCCACTGGGGGACCCCCTGGCCCCTCTTTTGTCTTCTGTGAAGACAAGACCTATGCAACGCACAGACACTTTTGGAGACCCCGAGACAACAGCGCCCTGTCCCCCCAAAGCCCTGGGCGGGGACCCAGCTCCCAGGCCCTTGCCCCGCCCACCCTCTGTGGTCCCCGCCCACCCATCCTCCTGGGCCTTTTTCAAGTGCTTTGGCTGTGACTTTCATACTCTGCTCTTAGTCTAAAAAAAGTAAATAAATAAACTGGAGACAAATAATTACGTGTGCGTGATTTCCAGGGGCCACGAGCCTCCCGCGCTCCCCAGCTCACAAGGCCTGCGTGGGGGAGGGGGTTTTAAGCCCAAAGGGGCGACTGGACACCTCCTCCTGGGCCTGTCCCCTTCGAGGAGGCAGCTCGGCGTGGAGGGAGCCACCGCGGGGCCTTCCCAGCTGGGCCTGGACGACTTCGGGCGGCCAGGCCAGCCTGTCCGAGTAGCATCCGAAAACCTGGGGGTGGGGAGTCAGTGACAGTCCCAGGCTGAGTCAGTGACGGCTTCGCACCCCCGGCCGTAAACACACATGGGGGGGGGATCCTATCCTTATGTGTACGCGCCGCGACCGCAGCCTAGCACTCTCTGCACTCGGGCACCTCGGCACCATAGCGCAGGGGCCTGTGACGGCCTGACAGCACGCGCAGGTGTTCGTAGCTGCATTCCGGTGCTCCAAGTGACCTCAGAGCGCTAACTTGCACCGCGACTTCAAAATGACCGCCCTTGTTTTTAATGTGTTCGTAAAGAACCAGCTATAATATGCAAAAAAAGTAAATGTTTTGATAACTGTGTTTCAGTGCCATTGGTTTCCTAAATGTAATTTTATTTTATTGGTTTAAGCTGGTTCCGGACCTACACGGCCTGGGTAGGGAGGGGATGGAAGGGGGAGGGGAAGAAGGCCAAGGTCTTCCCAGGAGCCAGGCTGGGCGAGGTCAGGGGTGTACAGGTGGGCACGGAGTGGGGCGCCGGAAGGGAGGCGTGGGGGGGCCAGGTGAGGATTCACCAGGACCGGCCAGAGCCCTTGTCCGAGACAAGGCTGCAAGGGGAGGCTCACCACCCGATCAGCTGGATTCACTTGACATCAATGAAGTCTGCTGAGCGCCGAGCTCGGTCCGGGCTCTGGGATACAAACAGGAGAGACCGCCTGTGCCCTCAAACAAGCTCCTAAGTTAGCGGGGGCATAAGTGCAGAGGAGTCAGTAACAGGCACGTGCACACGCACACGCACACGCACACGCATGCGCACACCGACAAAGCAGCCAGAGGTTGCACGGAGAAATCCCAGGAGGCCGTGGGAACGCGAGGGAGAGGCCATCACCGCCCCCTAGGTTGTCTCCTGTCACCCCCTCCACCAGAGTCACTCGGAGTTTTTGGAGAAAGACACCAAGAGCTCAGATCTGGGGTGGGTGAGCCCATCCGAACCCCACGTTCTATAGATGGGAAAACTGAGACTCAGAGGGAGTGAGGGGCTTGCCCACTGTCCCCTCAGTGTCCTGACCCCCGACTTTTTTGAGCCTAATGACAGTGCACCATCCTAGGGGACCTCAGGCTGAACTCTCTTAGCACACCAAGCTGTGATTAAGGGGTGGCCCACTCACCCCAAAGGTCCCTCTTCCTTTCCCCGCCAAGGCTGGGGCTTCAGGGAGCCCCGGGCTCTGGCTGGCATCTTGGCATCTCTCCTCAGACAAGGCTTTGGTTCCCAGAGCTCCAAGGGGAAATGGGGTCAGCACTGAGAGGGACAGACACAGTGACCCTGAGCCTCGGCACTAAGGTCCCCACAGCCCAGGTGTCCTGGCCAATGCGGAGGGGAGAGGACAGCAGCGGCAGGACCTGAAGGGCGCGGGGAGGAAGGGCCCCGCAGCCCCGACACAGTGCCTGCTGACAGTAGTCGGGGGCAGCCCCCCAGAACAACGCAGGGCAGCTTCGGCTATGGGGCCAAGCAAGACACAGGGCAGCGGGGCAGAGGGTGACAGGACAGGGGCAGGCAAGGGACAGCCAGACTCAGACACCCCTGTCCTGCTGTACACCCCTGTCCTGCTGCCACATCCCAGCCCCCAGGGTGCCTCGTGCCCCAGGGTCTGGACGGTCACCCCACTGCCCCGGGCTCTGAGGCCCTGCACAGGGTCTGCCTCCTCATCGCCTGTCCGGCTGCTGCCTCCACCCGGGGTCCCAGCCACACGAGCTGGAGTCCCCAGAGGCTGCTCACAGGGGACGCCCTCCCCTTCCTGCCCTCCCGGGATGACAACCCCCCACGCCCCCGGACAGCAGGGAAGAGGAGCAGGGCGCCTGCGTCCCAGGCTGGGTGCACGCCTCGTGCGGGGTGGAAACTAGGGTTCCTGTGGGCAGTGACTCCCCAAGGTGACCCATCGTGGTCGCCCGCCGGGGTGGGCTGGGGGCAGTCATGCGCCATCTTTGCCCTAAGCCACCCCTGTCCCTTCCTTTTGTGTGTTTAGGTTCACTTGCGAGGACACCAGTCTGTTCACTGCCCTGTGGTCCAGCCCCCCCACTGCTCTCCCTCCTTAATGGTGAACGCCCCAAAGAAACTGCAGAGCTGCCTCCCGGGGCGCCGACACCCCGCTTCCCGGGGCGCCGAGACCCCGAGACCCCGCTTCCCGGGGCGCCGAGACCCCGAGACCCCGCTTCCCGGGGCGCCGAGACCCCGAGACCCCACTTCTCGGGGCGCCGAGACCCCGCTTCCCGGGGCGCCGAGACCCCGAGACCCCGCTTCCCGGGGCGCCGAGACCCCGAGACCCCGCTCCCCGGGGCGCCGAGACCCCGCTTCCCGGGGCGCCGAGACCCCGAGACCCCGCTTCCCGGGGCACCGAGACCCCGAGACCCCGCTTCCCGGGGCGCCGACACCCCACCTCAGTTTGGCTCAAACAAACGTGTGAAAATTCCTACAGGTTTGGGCATTTCTTACGTGAGGGGCCTGCAGGGCGCGGGCCGGGGGCTGCGGGGAGCTGGGCTCAGCCCGCTCTCAGGCCTGGGGCAGAAGGGGGAGGTCCCGGAGCCCACTCTGCATCCCAGAATTCCTCTTACCTCACCCCCCCTCCCCGTCTAGATTCTCCGGGGCTGGGAGAGGACGCGGCGCAGCCCACAGCTGTCCGGCCTGGAGTCACTCCGCCCCAAAGCCCAGTGGGCAGACCGAGGGGCCTGGGCTGGGCTGGGCTGGGAGGGGACAGGGTTTGGAATGGAGGGACAGGAGCGAGGAGGTGACATGGACTGAGACAAGGGAACACAGGTGAGGGGGAAGGACACGTGCTAGGTAGGGGGCACAGGTAGGCATGAAGGACGTGGGTGCCATGTGGTGGGGACACACAGGCTGGGTAGCTCGGCCTCGGGAGGACAGGCTGGGGAGTGTGGTGTGGACACAGGGAACAGCCCAGACGTGCTGGGGCCGGGCCGGCCGGAGACACTCTGGGCCAGAACCTGGGGTTCTGCTGGCGGGGGGACCTGACACCGCTGGGCAGCCTGGCCTCTGACTGGGGCAGGGCAGGGGCGCAGATACAGCCCCTCCCCCGAGGGTCAGCGCCAAATTCTTGTCTCTGGCCACAGCGTCTGGCCCAGGCTAATTACAGGGCTGTCGCCAGGCCTGCTATAAAAGAGTAGATGAACAGGCCGGGGGCCTGGGAGAGCTGCACTCCAGTGGCCGGGCGTCCCAGACCTGCCCCTGAGAGGCGGGTGCTGGCAGGGACCCCGGGGCTGACGTTCATGCTCACACATAGCTCTGCACACTTCAGTTCACACCCTGCGGTCACATAACCCTGTGACCCTGCGACCCCACACAGTCAATCAAACTCGCTGATCAGGGAGGGGGGCCGAGGGAACGACAAGCCTGAAGGGGCCTCGGAAAAGGGAGGCAGGGGCTTTGTTTACACAGCTGACGTGGAAGGGTCCCCGCCGGGCCTCAGGGAGCAGCCTGAGACACAGCGGCCACCGTCGCCCCTACGCCGCAGCCAGGGAGGCGGACGCGGACGCCCACACGCTCGGTGTGCGTGTTCGGTGCCCTTCCACGTCCTGCTCACACGCTTCCCGGGCTTCGGGCACACGCAGGAATGCCACGCCAGCTCACGCACCCTCCGGAGGGGCTCCTGTGCTTGCATCTAGGGTCACACAGGGTCACACTGGAGCTCTGGCGTCCCACAGATGACAGTTGCTGACACAGACCACGCCGACAGTCCCGAGTAAACAAACAGCAGTCCGTGCCCGGACGGGCAGTGGCCAAACCTACTGGACAAAGTCTGGAGTCCGGGGAAGTCTGGGGGAGGGCAGGGGATGGTGTGGGGAGAGCCGTGCCACGTCCACACCCTCTGGAGACCTATGGGCCACATCATCAGCCACATGGGACACAGAAACAACCACCAGGGCCCCAAGGGTGTCCCCAGAAAGTCGCTGACACAGGGTGAGGCAGGGGCCCCTCACGCACAACCAGAGACACGGGCCCACGCTGGGGTTAGGCAGCACAGCCCCCCACTTCCTCCCAGGCCCTGTTCACCCCACCATGTGCACCCAAAGGAGGAAACAAGGAAAGAGCTGGGCGTGGGACCCCGGGGCCCGCAGTCTCCACACCACAGGCGTCCTGCACACACGCGCACACACACACGCCACGCCACGGCCGCCGTGTACCTCCCTGGGCACCAGCTCGGCCCATTCTGGGCACAGACCCCCAGGCCCAGCCCGCTCGGTCCTGAGGCCCGTCACTTGGGCTCCCTTCCAGGCCTTCCAGAACCTGTTCTGACCGTGGGGAAAGTGGGGGCCGTCAGTGGAGCCCTAGACAGGCCCCCAGAAGGGACCTTGAGAGCACTGATCACGCCCTGGGCTGGGCGCACGCAGGCGCAGTGGAAAGCCTACGGATCCGGCCCGGGAGCAAAGGTCCGCTGGGCTGGGCCTGCGGGCAGGGCGGTCGGGGACGGACTACGGAGAGACCAGAGGCTGGGGGGATGGTGGGCAGCGTGCCAGCCAGGGTGCGGCTGGGGGGGGGGGGGCAAGGAGGGGAGACAGAGCCGTCAGAGGGGGCGGCCTGACCCAAGAGTCGGAGGTGGTTATGTTTATGTCTCACCCCACAGGCGCTCACGACACCCGCGCTCACGCCGCGCTCAGCCTTGTCACACAGTGCGCCTTTGTGCGCGCGCACCCGGCCCGGGCACGGCCTGCGGTCCCCTCCACGCCCGGGACGCCCCTGCGGCGCCGTTCCCACGGTGCCTGGGCGCACGGCGCCCTCTGGAGGTCCTGCCACGCACCTGCGCCCGGGCCCGCGGCTGCGCGTCCCCCGGCGGCGGCGGGGTCTGCTCCCCTGGGGACAGGTGGCTGGGAGGCTGGGGGCTTCTGAGTTGGCTGGGGACCGCCCGCGGGGAAGCCAGGGAGACTGTGGCGGCCCCGGGAGCTCGGAGGAGGCAGGTTCTCGGCCAAACACACTTAGGCGGGGGCCTGAGTTAAAACTGGGATGGACTTCTGCCAGAAGGTGGCAGGAGAGGAAGCCCTTTTCCCACCGTGTGACAGCCCGAAAGGACAGTCCTATTCTGTCCCCAACACCTGAGGTTTTGCGGGCCCCCCTGGACTGGGGAACCCATCCCTAGCGCTCTGTCTGCAGGGCGTGCCGCGGGGTGCCCCTGTAACCGGGACTCCACTTTCATCGCCTTCATGGGCTTGTTAAGCATTCTTAAAAATTCTCGTTTCCTGGCTGCTCCAGGGTGACAGAACGCTTAACCTACCACAGTCTGACCTGTTCACGTATAGTGCCCCCCTCTGCAGTGCAAGCACCCCACTTCCACGCCCACCCCCAGCTGTCCTGCGATGTGTCTCTGCGAAGCCCATGAGTTCCATGCGCCCTGCTGTCTGCGTTCAGCCCTCAGCGATCAGAGAATTTTAAAATAAGGAAAAAACCTTTTCCGTGTACCCCCTTTTCCGTGTACCCCCGTTTGGGCCACTTCCGGTGCTTTTACTGCTCCATGTAGATGGAAATTTCCATCTCGTGTCGCTTGTTTCTTCTGCGTGAAAGACTTCCGAGATTTTCTCACGGTGCTGGTGAAATGGGGTGGCTGGCTTTTGTCTTCTGGTCCCTGGAAGACATTGTCCCCTGGTCTTCAGGCTCACGTTGTTATAACGTGTCCCTTCCTCTGGCCGCTCTCAAGGTTTTCTCTTTCTTTCTTGGTTCAGCTGTGATTAAGGCAGATTAAGGTGTGTTTTCATGACGTTTTCTTCCTTTTTGTGTGTGTGCTTGGGGTTCGCTGAGCTTCTTAGATATAACATCTGCAGTTTTCATCAAAACGGCAACGTCTTTTTGGCCATTATTTCTTCAAATATTTTTGTCACCCCTCTCCCCACCTTTATGAGTCTCCAAACAGGTGCACAGGCTGCGTGATATTCCTCACGGCCCCTTTTTCCGTTGTTTGTTTGTTTGCTTGCTTGTTTTTCCCTCTGAGTTTCACTTCGGACAGTTGCGGTTGCTGTCTTCAAGTTCACCGATGTCTTTGCTGCAGCGTCTGATACGCTTTTAATGCACGCAGTACACCTGTCAGCTCAAACACTGTGTCTCCATCTTTAGGTCTTTCCCACCTGTTCTAATCACGCTCATGTGTTTGTCTTCCTGAATATGAGGAATGTGTTTGCTAATCCTTTAAAATGTAAGGTTATTTAAAGTCCTTTGTTTACTGATTCTGTTACCTGGGTCATTTCCGGATCTGTTTGGAGTGATTGGGTTTTTTCCGCATTTTGGGTCAGACTTTCGCTTCCCTTTGGATGTGTGGTAATTAGTGGTTAGATGCCCAGCATCATGCATTTTATATTGTTTTGTGCTGGATTTTTTTAAAATTGCTTTGAATATTTTTAAGCTTTGTTTGGAGACACAGGTACTTGGAACCGGATTGCTCCTTTTAAGACGATTTTAAGTGCCATTTCATTGCATTTAGGGCTAATTTGGTCTGCCCACTGACGCTACGCTCCTCCGAGGACACTGCTCGATGCCCCTGTACCAGCCACCGTCAGGTCAGGCGACAGAAGCCACATGGCCACCTGAACAGACAGAATTTACAGGATCATTGGCTGGAACAAGAGATTGGCTGGTCGGGAATAAACAGAACTCTGGAAGCATCTGGGAGCAGCAGGTCTCAGGAGCCACTATTTCTGGGGCTCAGACAGAGCTCCCAAGGAAGAGGTCTCTCCCCAGCTGCATCGGAAAAGCCGCTGTCCCCCAGAACCCTGTGGGGAAAGCTCGGAGTCCAGAAGGAAACCCCCAGCCCCTTCCATCATGGCCGCCGGCGAAGGAGAGGCATTTAAGGGGCTCACCGCCGTTTTCGTGGGGCCCGCAGCGAAGCATCAGATTAGAGTGAGAATGACCGTCCGGCGTGCAGCGCTGCCTATGCCCGGCGCTGGGACCACAAAGCATCCCTGAGCCGGACGGGGCCCCGAGCACCCACGTCGTTCGTTCCCTCTCCCTAGGGGGTCCCTGCTCTGTTCCGCCTGTGGGCCAGTGTCGGATCGATGTTTCGTCCCGTCTGTCCTTCTATCTAGGTGTTTAACACAGGAGGGCACTGGGTGCCCCGTCACCCCCTTGTGGCCAAGAGCAGAAGTTGGCCCATGATTTTGGAAGAGATTTTCCTGCAAACAGGACACTGCCTCAGCCTTTTCACCCTCTCTGGGCACAGTAACCGATGTCACCTTCGCAAATGTCCCTCTGCTGAAGAGGGGAGGCTCTCTATGGAATGCACACCCCATCCCTCTTTTTTTTGGTCGGCTCCCTGAGCCGGGGGGCGGGCGGGGGGGATCGAGCCCAGGCCGTGGCGGTGAGAGCGCCGAAGCCCAGCCACTGCACCCCCAGGGGGCCCCCTACCCCGTCCCTCTCAATTGTATTTAATGAGTTTTCTTCTGCCAGATCCGTGCATTACGGACTTTCGGAAGTGAAACAGGACCGAATGGCTTTGATGAGAACTGCTAGCCCTGCCACACCCCTCCCCAAGCCCCAGCCTGGGTCTCGGGGTTCCGTCTGAGGTTTACCTCACGCTTCTAAATAACCTCATTCGGCGGTATTGCTGCTTCGCCCCCTCCTTCTAGTTTTTCCGTTTTAGATTTTATCCGTGTTGCCCTCTTCTGGAAGGTTCCGTCCTGTGTCCTGCCCCCACAGGCGAACACACAGATTTGGCCTCTACACCCCCATATGGTCCCACACGCAATTTTGTTTAAGTCGGTACTGAGCATTTAGGTGGCTATGCAGCCAACCCCGTGGGGCCACGTCACAGACAACCGTCCCTCCTGTCCCTTCTAAAGCTGTTTCTTGTCCTTGTCGTGAAAAACGATCTGGAAAAGGCCAACCAGCCAGCAGAGAAAGAAGAACACAAGCGCGTCACCGAAAAGGAACGCAAGTGGCCTTTCGACTTTTTAAAAAGATGCCCGCCGTCACGCGCAGGGCAAGGGGGCGCGGACCGACCCCGCGGCAGCCGCCCGGCCGGGCGCCTCCAGCCGCGCCTGTTGGCGGTGGGACGTACCACCGAGCGAAGGGCGGTGCCCTCACCCCGCACCCCAGCGCCCCCACTTCTGGGGCCCGTCCCGCGGCGCCACCCCCACACACAGTGTCCCCGGAGACGCTCATTTACACTGTTGAACTGTGGACTCCGACACGCTTACAAGTGACAAGTTGTTTGGTTAGGTGGCTTTGTTACAAACATGGCGGCCGGTCCCAGGGCGGCTTGGTGCACGGGGCTGTTATTTCGCTCTTTGTATCATTTTGATTTTGCAACCTGGGAATGTATTACCCATCCAACCTTGGACGGGAACGTACAATGTCACCTGGACGCTGTCCCTTACTTGGGTCAGGCCTCTTTCCCTTCTTACTAACTTGCACCTGAACTCGGCTGCGGGTCCCGCCCTGGTTCTCGGAGGCCCCCGGCCGCCCTGCTCCCACGGGATGGTCTTCAGTTCAGGGTCTCGGCCGCCACCTCGGAGCTTCTGTCCCTCCACAACCCGGGAGCCCCCTCCCCTCCTTCCTGGGCCGCACGTCTCCTGTCTTTCCCGCATTTCCTTCGCACTCTGTAGACAGACCTCCAGGAGCCCCCCCCCCCGAGGTGCACGGCAGGGGGGACCCGTGCTCCATCACTCGGTGACCCGAAGTGCCCTGCACCCCGGCCCCGGCCCTCATCGCTGCTCGGGCTGCGGGAGAATCGGGAGCATTTGCCCTGGGGATTCCGCGGTCCCCTCGCTTCTCCCGGCCCCCTGGCTTCTGGGGGGGCGCCTGGCCCCTTGTGAGCGCACGGGCACGCTCGGGCCGCAGTTTCTCGAACCCGTTACCAGGATGTACGATTTCTCCGGCCTTCTCGTGACGTCCTTTCCTCTGCGTGCTTTGTCGCGGCCTCCTTCCACGGGCGGCGTCCCCGACGCCAGCTTCCGGCCGACTCCCGCTTCAGCATGAGGCACAAAAAGGCTGTGGGGCGACCGCGTCTGGTCGTGGGGTTCCTGCTGGCACCCCGCTAGAGCATGAGCCCTTCCGGGCAAGGCTTCATGTCAGTTTTGTTTACAGATCGAGTGGAAGCACCGGGAATGGTGTCTGGCACATAGTAGGTGCTTAATAAATACTTGTGAACGGGAGGGAGGGAGGGAGGGAAAGACGAAGGAGAGGAGGATGGAGGGGACACGTAAAGGCTACCTAGTGGCTTTCTCGTCTTTTCTAAAGATTGACCTTTGCTCTGGGACCTCTTCCAGAAGAGTCCTCTGACCTCGTTCCTGGGAGTACGGCCCTGGTTTCCGGGAAGCAGGCCGGGCAAGGGGCAGGCGGCTCGCCCTTGGACTCGCCAGCTGCTGTTTTTGCCCACGTGCCCCGCGCCTATGTGGCCCGGTGTCCCTCAGGCCGGAGTCTCGGCCTTCCTAGCGTTTCATGCTCCACTAGGGAGCAAGGGCCCGGCCCCACGCAGCTTACAGCTTTCTGGGGAGAAACAAAGTACACAGAACGTATCTGTGTACCCGTGTGCCTGTGTGCGCGAATATGTGCAGATATGCGTGCAAAGGTGCGTGGGCGTGCGTGCGCGTGCGTGCGTGCGCCTATGCGTACAGGGCGGCCCCAGAGTACGTGCACAGCCGAATCAATGAAACGCGTCACAACGGGCCGGAATTGGTGCTGCACCGTGTGTCACAGTGTCCTGGGCAGGCTCGAGGGTTGATGGGAGACATTTCGAGCATTTACAAGATTAAACAAGTATTAAACGCAAGGACATGAAATACTGTAGTAAAATGCGAGTAAGCTGTACTTGAGGTCTGCATTCGGCGCGCCCTGTGTGCGTCTGTGTGCGCGCGCGTCTGTGTGCGCGCGCGTCTGTGTGCGCGCGCGTCTGTGTGCGCGCGCGTCTGTGTGCGCGCGCGTCTGTGTGCGCGCGCGTCTGTGTGCGCGCGCGTCTGTGTGATGTGTGTAGATGCATATATATACACGGATACACACATGCAGATATGCACCATCTTTTGCTGGGTGCAATGTGCTCCTGTGTATGATGTGCACCCACATTTTTGGCCCAAACTTTCAGGGGAAAAATATATTTTTTTAATTTTTTTAATGCAAATGCTTGTTTTTTGCATTATAAAGGAACTTCAGCATTTATCATATTCTTGAGTTGCAGGGCACTATTTTGCATACGGATATTGTTACTGATTTCTAGAGTACAGTTTTAACTCATACGCATAAATAAAAGAATTAAGAACATTGATACTGATACGGAATTAGTACCACCCACGTGTGACGTGCATCCTTCTTTTTCCCTCACACAGGGAGCGGGGTGCGTGTTGGACACGGCAAAAACACGGTCTGCAAATGGCAGGTAGTGAGTAGCAGAGGGAGGACCGGGAGCTCCTGCGTGTGGAGTCACCAGAAGACCCTCTCCTGGAGGTGACATCTGAATGGGTCACGTGTGTGCCTTGGGAAAGCATCCCCCATTGGAGGTGCGAAGTGCAAACACCCCGAGGCTGGGGCCCAGGTGAGGGGGGCAGGCAGCCCCTGAGTCACCGGAAGGGCGGACCAGGGGTTGGTGGTTTGCTAAGGGGTCGGGGGAGCCGGGGCCGGCCACGGCCGCGGTCAGCACCTGAGCGTCCTTCCAGGTGCGACCAGGAACCCGGGATGAAGTTTGCGTTTGGAAGGATCTCTGGGCCGCTGTGTAAACATAGGATTATAGGGGTGAGTGCACGCCGGACGACGTGAGGGGACGCTACTGCGCAGGGGGAGGCGAGGGGGGCCCACCCAGGAGGCGGAGGTGAAGGCTGGGCGATGCGGTGGGTGGCGCATCTCCTGATGGGGGGCACTGGGAGGGGTGGACCCAGTGGGAACCCGGAGCGCCTTCCCGCCGTGCTGAGCGTGGGCTGCGGTCGGAGGCCCTGCTGGAGCTGCCCAGCCCGCAGCGGGCCTGCAAAACGTGCCCAGGGTCCGGGTGTTCGCCTGTGGGCCCTCGGCACACGGCGGGGAGCCGGCGGAGGTGCTCGGGGAGCCGGGGCGCTCAGGACAGTGGGGCGGATGTCAGGCATGCCTGACGTCCTCTCTGAGACGGACCGCGGCTCCCTTCAGTTGATTTCCAAATTTCAAGCCAAAAAAAGCCCTGGGAGTATAGATGGCCCAGTCCTCTGTGCCACATGTCACATGCATGCACCGTGCCCCACAGCATGGCGCGTCAGGAAGGACTTCGCTCGGGGATGGGCGTCCCAGGACTCCCAGCAGCAGTGCTCGAGTTAGCCACACGGTAAAGCCAACAGCACTTGGGACATTTCTGGAAGCTGAGACTTTCCTGTTCTTGTCTGAAAACCTGTATCGTTGTCATGTGTTGTGTAGGTCCCCCAATTTGGATGCTGGTGCTGCCACTTTGGGGTATCACTCCCCCTAACGGTAAACACGGCAGGCGCCCTGGGGGCCGGTCGCGGGCAGAGGCCCCGGCGTCAGCCCCGTCCCCGCCCGTCAGGAGCAGCAGCGTGGGGCCAGGGTCCAGCCCTGCACACGTGGGCCTGCGGCGTGATGCCACCGTGGACAAGGCGGGTGATGGTGACTGTCCTCGGATGCTAGGAGGACACCAATTCCAGCCTTGCGGGGTTCCGGTGACAGGTGGTACCCGTGCAGCTGTCATCGTCATTGTCCATAATATGTGAAAGTGCTTCGGTTTTCCTGATGTCAAGCAAGTGTCCAAGCCATTCAGAGGGCGCAGCTGTGGCTAAGGTGACCGGGAGGCTCCTGAGGGAGGAGAACGTGACCTAGGCGGGTCAGGGGAACTACAGTTCCACTGGGGCGCGCCCAAATGTCACCCGGGATGTCCTCGTTGCTTACCTGAAATTCCGCGTCCACCGGGCATGCCCCGTGTTTGTGTGCACGCGGGGAGTCCTAGACTTGGAGAGAGGGTAACACAGACCGGCTGGGAGGGGAAGCTGGGGAACCCCCAGAACAAGTGGGAGAGCTAACGCGCGTGTTTACGTCTGCGGGGTGCTGCGCTGGGCGGTTTGCAAGACCCCCCGCCCCGCATGGGGTTCGCCACTCCTCACACCTCACACGTGGGGACCCCCGCTGCCTGGGCTCGGACCCCCGTGTGCCTCGCTGCTGGCCACCACGCCCTGCCTGGGGCGGCGTGAGGACCCCCCACCCCACCCCAGGGGGAGCCCACCCCAGGCCCCGTGCCAGAACAGCCTACTTCGCACCGAGGATCTGTCATTGTCATGTGCGTGCGACTCCCCTTCGTGAGCTGAACGCAGCCGCTGGACTCTCAGAGCGCCACGCCTGTGACCGTGTCCATCACGGGGGTCCCCGTCGGACGCCCCTGAATTACCGGCGTCCCGTGTGCCTTCCACGCTCCGTGCCGAGCTCCGCCAGAGCCATCCCAGAAACCGCCGCAGTCACCAGAGTGTCACCACCCTCCCTCAGCCAAGGGCCAGGAAGGTTCATAATAAAGACAAATTTGCCACAGATCGCCCTGGCCCCTGCCAATGCTGTCCCCAAACAAAGGGCTTCCTAACGAGACAGACATCACGTCCCTCGTGCATGTATCAAAAGTACAGTCACCTAAAACCACGGTTTTCTTCACATTGTATTTTGAATTTCCTCAATGCTAAGTTCAGCGCAATTCTATCTACACTCTAAGTGAGGCAGAGTTCCAAATCTGTGAAATAAAAAAAAACAACAACATAGATCCGAGCGTGTGATGGCTTTTACCCAGTTAGGTCTGTGCCAACGCAGGGGCTTTATCGTCTGCCAAGGAACCCTCTTTAAAAAAAGAAATTTAATTCAACCAACGTTGACCGAGAGCCCAGTCCGGGCTCAGAGCTGCAGGGACCCCACTGACAGCCAAGACCCCGCGCTGGTCCTCGTGGGACGTGTGACAGGGAGCGGACACGTATTCAGCGACGGAAGAGACACAGTAAACATTGCGAGGGATGAAATGTCACGGGGCCCAGAGGCGGCAGTGATTAACCGGCTCCGTGGGGAGGCAGGGCCACGCCAGCCGGGATGATGACTAGGACTGTGACAGCTGGTGAAGGGCCCGTCCCACGCCCCCAGCCCCCCCCACACACACACACTCGGCAGAGGGAGCCGCGGAGCCATCTAGAAGGCCGGGATGTGCGGGAGCGCTCACCAACACGCCTCGTGCACCAGGCCACCAGGCGCACGCTGCGATCTCCCGAGCGCACCTCCCTGCCTCAGAAGTAAAACCACCGCCCACCCGCCTGCCCGCCTGCCTGCCCGCCCGCCCGCCTGCCCGCCCGCCTGCCTGCTGGCCTGCCCGCCCGCCCGCCGGCCGGCCGGCCCCTGCAGGCCTGTAACCGAGGGTTTATGCGTGTGGTGGTTTCTTTAAAAGATGCTGACATCCCAGGCTCCGCCGGCCCTCCCCGGTCCCGCGGCCCTTAACGCGCATTCCAACCCCAGAACACACACCCGGCCCAACAACAGGCCCTTTTCTTGCCCCCGCACCCCCGGTCCGCCGCGGGCTCCCTGGCACGGCCCCCTCGCAACCCCCTCGTTAAGGACGGCTGCGGCCCACACAGGCGCACGTCTTACCGGCTCCCCGGCCACCGGGCCAGACAGGAAACACATTTGCAGGATTTTAAACAATGTTAAAATGTGCCTTCAAATTTTACAACTTGCCTGACTTGCCCAGGGGGAGGATCCAAGCCCCTTGTATAAATATCCCCCCAAACAGGCTGCCCCACACCCCCCGCCGCCCCCCTGCTCGGGGGTCTCGGCTTTTCCACGAGGGCCCAGGGTGGCTGTGGGGGGTGCTTTGTTTATTTTGGTTTTTTCTTTTCTTCATTTCATCTGTGTCTTCTGTGGTCACCAGCTTTGCAGTCCTGTTTATTTTACGGGCGCTCTCCCAGTAGCCAGTGGGGGGGTGCTCCTGCTCCTGGAACACCAGCCTCCCTGAGCCCAGGACAAAGCCATTGGTCAGGCCCCGGGTGGCCTCCGAGGAATCATCGCAAGGAAAAGCGTCCTGGCCAGGAACCCAGCAGTTCCGAGAATCGGGGCGGCTGTGGGCAAAGGAAAGACGTCTTCACAGCAGGGACCGGGGTGCAGAGTGAGACA